>CAKAJE020000379.1:0-193595 GCA_916610135.2 Macropis europaea
CCCATTTGTTCAATTTACGTCGCTCCTATTTCAGATAGCGTACTGGGCTAGGCGGCATCTTAAAGCACGTGGAATGGCGAGTATAATGCACTATTAAACTTCTATGATAGGGCAATCAGAGACCCGATTAGATCATTTTAGATTTTGGTTAATATAAGAATTCAGCGAAATTCTATCACATTTGTTCAATTTACGTCGCTCCTATTTCAGATAGCGTATTGGGCTAAGCGGCATCTCAAAGCGCATGAAATGACGAGTGAAATGCACTATTAAACTTCTAGGGTAGGGCGAACAGAGACCCGATGAAATCATTTTACATTAAGGGTAATATAAGAATTCAGAGAAATTCTATCACATTTGGTCAATTTACATCGCTCCGATTTCAGATAGCGTATTGGGCTACGCGGCATATTAAAGCGCATGAAATAACGAGTAAAATGCATTATTAAACTTCTAGGGTAGTGCAAACAGAGACACGATTAGATCATTTTATATTATGGTTAATTTAAGAATTCTGCGAAATTCTATCACATTTGTTCAATTAACGTCGCTGCTATTTCAGATAGCGTAGTGGTCAAAGCGGCATCTCAAAGCGCATGAAATGACGAGAGGAATGGACTATTAAACTTCTAGGGTAGGGCGAACAGAGACCCGATTAGATCATTTCACATTAAGGTTATTATAAGAATTCAGGGAAATTCTCTCACATTTGTTCAATTTACGTCGCTCCTATTTCAGATAGCGTAATGGGCTAAACGGCATCTCAATGCGCATGAAATGGCGAGTAAAATGCACTATTAAACTTCTAGGGTAGGGCAAACAGAGACCCGATTAGATCATTTTATATTATGGTTAATTTGAGAATTCTGCGAAATTCTATCACATTTGTTCAATTAACGTCGCTCCTATTTCAGATAGCGTAGTGGGCTAGGCGGCATCTTAAAGCGCGTGCAATGGGGAGGAAAACATACTATTCAACTTCTATGATAGGGCAATCAGAGACCCGATTAGATCATTTTATATTTTGGTTAATATAAGAATTCAGCGAAATTCTATCACATTTGTTCAATTTACGTCGCTCCTATTTCAGATAGCGTATTGGGCTAAACGGCATCTCAAAGCGCATGAAATGACGAGAGAAATAGACTATTAAACTTCTAGGGTAGGGCAAACAGAGACCCGATTAGATCATTTTATATTATGGTTAATTTGAGAATTCAGCAAAATTCTATCACATTTGTTCAATTTACGTCGCTCCTATTTCAGATAGCGTATTGGGCTAAGCTGCATCTCAAAGCGCATGAAATGACGAGTGAAATGCACTATTAAACTTCTAGGGTAGAGCGAACGGAGACCCGATTAGATCATTTTACATTAAGGTTAATATAAGAATTCAGGGAAATTCTATCACATTTGTTCAATTTACGTCGCTCCAATTTCAGATAGCGTATTGTGCTAAGCGGCGCCTCAAAGCGCATGAAATGGCGAGTAAAATGCACTATTAAACTTCTAGGGTAGGGCAAACAGAGACCCGAATAGACCATTTTATATTATGGTTAATTTAAGAATTCAGCAAAATTCTATCACATTTGTTCAATTTACGTCGCTCCTATTTCAGATAGCGTACTGGTCTAGGCGGCATCTTAAAGCGCGTGGAATGGCGAGTAAAATGCACTATTAAACTTCTATGATGGGGCAATCAGAGACCCGATTAGATCATTTTATATTTTGGTTAATATAAGAATTCAGCGAAATTCTATCGCATTTGTTCAATTTACGTCACTCCTATTTCAGATAGCGTATTGGGCTAAGCGGCATCTCAAAGCGCATGAAATGACGAGTGAAATGCACTGTTAAACTTCTAGGGTAGGGCGAATAGAGACCCGATTAGATCATTTTACATTAAGGTTAATATAAGAATTCAGGGAAATTCTATCACATTTGTTCAATTTACGTCGCTCCTATTTCAGATAGCGTATTGGGCTAAGCGGCATCTCAAAGCGCATGAAATGACGAGTGAAATGCACTGTTAAACTTCTAGGGTAGGGCGAATAGAGACCCGATTAGATCATTTTACATTAAGGTTAATATAAGAATTCAGGGAAATTCTATCACATTTGTTCAATTTACGTCGCTCCTATTTCAGATAGCGTATTGGGCTAAGCGGCATCTCAAAGCGCATGAAATGACGAGTGAAATGCACTGTTAAACTTCTAGGGTAGGGCAAACAGAGACCCGATTAGATCATTTTATATTATGGTTAATTTAAGAATTCAGCAAAATTCTATCCCATTTGTTCAATTTACGTCGCTCCTATTTCAGATAGCGTACTGGGCTAGGCGGCATCTTAAAGCACGTGGAATGGCGAGTATAATGCACTATTAAACTTCTATGATAGGGCAATCAGAGACCCGATTAGATCATTTTAGATTTTGGTTAATATAAGAATTCAGCGAAATTCTATCACATTTGTTCAATTTACGTCGCTCCTATTTCAGATAGCGTATTGGGCTAAGCGGCATCTCAAAGCGCATGAAATGACGAGTGAAATGCACTATTAAACTTCTAGGGTAGGGCGAACAGAGACCCGATTAGATCATTTTATATTATGGTTAATTTAAGAATTCTGCGAAATTCTATCACATTTGTTCAATTAACGTCGCTGCTATTTCAGATAGCGTAGTGGGCTAAGCGGAATCTCAAAGCGCATGAAATGACGAGAGAAATGGACTATTAAACTTCTAGGGTAGGGCGAACAGAGACCCGATTAGATCATTTCACATTAAGGTTATTATAAGAATTCAGGGAAATTCTCTCACATTTGTTCAATTTACGTCGCTCCTACTTCAGATAGCGTAATGGGCTAAACGGCATCTCAATGCGCATGAAATGGCGAGTAAAATGCACTATTAAACTTCTAGGGTAGGGCAAACAGAGACCCGATTAGATCATTTTATATTATGGTTAATTTAAGAACTCAGCAAAATTCTATCACATTTGTTCAATTTACGTCGCTCCTATCTCAGATAGCGGACTGAGCTAGGCGGCATCTTAAAGCGCGTGGAATGGCGAGTAAAATGCACTATTAAACTTCTGTGATAGGGCAATCAGAGACCCGATTAGATCATTTTATATTTTGGTTACTATAAGAACTCAGGGAAATTCTCTCACATTTGTTCAATTTACGTCGCTCCTATTCCAGATAGCGTAATGGGCTAAACGGCATCTCAATGCGCATCAAATGGCGAGTAAAATGCACTATTAAACTTCTGGGGTAGGGCAAACAGAGACACAATTAGATCATTTTATATTATGGTTAATTTAAGAATTCAGCAAAATTCTATCACATTTGTTCAATTTACATCGCTCCTATTTCAGATAGCGTATTGGGATAAGCGGCATATCAAAGCGCATGAAATAACGAGTAAAATGCATAATTAACTTCTAGGGTAGGGCAAACAGAGACCCGATTAGATCATTTTATATTATGGTTAATTTGAGAATTCTGCGAAATTCTATCACATTTGTTCAATTAACGTCGCTCCTATTTCAGATAGCGTACTGGGCTAGGCGGCATCTTAAAGCGCGTGGAATGGCGAGTAAAATGCACTATTAAACTTCGATGATAGGGCAATCAGAGACCCGATTAGATCATTTTATATTTTGGTTAATATAAGAATTCAGCGAAATTCTATCACATTTGTTCAATTTACGTCGCTCCTGTTTCGGATAGCGTATTGGGCTAAACGGCATCTCAAAGCGCATGAAATGGCGAGTAAAATGCACTATTAAACTTCTAGGGTAGGGCAAACAGAGACGCGATTAGATCATTTTATGTTATGGTTAATTTAAGAATTCAGCAAAATTCTATCACATTTGTTCAATTTACGTCGCTCCTATTTCAGATAGCGTACTGGGCTAGGCGGCATCTTAAAGCTCGTGGAATGGCGAGTAAAATGCACTATTAAACTTCTATGATAGGGCAAACAGAGACCCGAATAGACCATTTTATATTATGGTTAATTTAAGAATTCAGCAAAATTCTATCACATTTGTTCAATTTACGTCACTCCCATTTCAGATAGCGTATTGGGCTAAGCGGCATCTCAAAGCGCATGAAATGACGAGTGAAATGCACTATTAAGCTTCTAGGGTAGAGCGAACAGAGACCCGAATAGACCATTTTATATTATGGTTAATTTAAGAATTCAGCAAAATTCTATCACATTTGTTCAATTTACGTCGCTCCTATTTCAGATAGCGTACTGGTCCAGGCGGCATCTTAAAGCGCGTGGAATGGCGAGTAAAATGCACTATTAAACTTCTAAGATGGGGCAATCAGAGACCCGATTAGATCATTTTATATTTTGGTTAATATAAGAATTCAGCGAAATTCCATCACATTTGTTCAATTTACGTCACTCCTATTTCAGATAGCGTATTGGGCTAAGCGGCATCTCAAAGCGCATGAAATGACGAGTGAAATGCACTGTTAAACTTCTAGGGTAGGGCAAACAGAGACCCGATTAGATCATTTTATATTATGGTTAATTTAAGAATTCAGCAAAATTCTATCCCATTTGTTCAATTTACGTCGCTCCTATTTCAGATAGCGTACTGGGCTAGGCGGCATCTTAAAGCACGTGGAATGGCGAGTATAATGCACTATTAAACTTCTATGATAGGGCAATCAGAGACCCGATTAGATCATTTTAGATTTTGGTTAATATAAGAATTCAGCGAAATTCTATCACATTTGTTCAATTTACGTCGCTCCTATTTCAGATAGCGTATTGGGCTAAGCGGCATCTCAAAGCGCATGAAATGACGAGTGAAATGCACTATTAAACTTCTAGGGTAGGGCGAACAGAGACCCGATGAAATCATTTTACATTAAGGGTAATATAAGAATTCAGAGAAATTCTATCACATTTGGTCAATTTACATCGCTCCGATTTCAGATAGCGTATTGGGGTACGCGGCATATTAAAGCGCATGAAATAACGAGTAAAATGCATTATTAAACTTCTAGGGTAGTGCAAACAGAGACACGATTAGATCATTTTATATTATGGTTAATTTAAGAATTCTGCGAAATTCTATCACATTTGTTCAATTAACGTCGCTGCTATTTCAGATAGCGTAGTGGTCAAAGCGGCATCTCAAAGCGCATGAAATGACGAGAGGAATGGACTATTAAACTTCTAGGGTAGGGCGAACAGAGACCCGATTAGATCATTTCACATTAAGGTTATTATAAGAATTCAGGGAAATTCTCTCACATTTGTTCAATTTACGTCGCTCCTATTTCAGATAGCGTAATGGGCTAAACGGCATCTCAATGCGCATGAAATGGCGAGTAAAATGCACTATTAAACTTCTAGGGTAGGGCAAACAGAGACCCGATTAGATCATTTTATATTATGGTTAATTTGAGAATTCTGCGAAATTCTATCACATTTGTTCAATTAACGTCGCTCCTATTTCAGATAGCGTAGTGGGCTAGGCGGCATCTTAAAGCGCGTGCAATGGGGAGGAAAACATACTATTCAACTTCTATGATAGGGCAATCAGAGACCCGATTAGATCATTTTATATTTTGGTTAATATAAGAATTCAGCGAAATTCTATCACATTTGTTCAATTTACGTCGCTCCTATTTCAGATAGCGTATTGGGCTAAACGGCATCTCAAAGCGCATGAAATGACGAGAGAAATAGACTATTAAACTTCTAGGGTAGGGCAAACAGAGACCCGATTAGATCATTTTATATTATGGTTAATTTGAGAATTCTGCGAAATTCTATCACATTTGTTCAATTTACGTCGCTCCTATTTCAGATAGCGTATTGGGCTAAGCTGCATCTCAAAGCGCATGAAATGACGAGTGAAATGCACTATTAAACTTCTAGGGTAGAGCGAACGGAGACCCGATTAGATCATTTTACATTAAGGTTAATATAAGAATTCAGGGAAATTCTATCACATTTGTTCAATTTACGTCGCTCCAATTTCAGATAGCGTATTGTGCTAAGCGGCGCCTCAAAGCGCATGAAATGGCGAGTAAAATGCACTATTAAACTTCTAGGGTAGGGCAAACAGAGACCCGAATAGACCATTTTATATTATGGTTAATTTAAGAATTCAGCAAAATTCTATCACATTTGTTCAATTTACGTCGCTCCTATTTCAGATAGCGTACTGGTCTAGGCGGCATCTTAAAGCGCGTGGAATGGCGAGTAAAATGCACTATTAAACTTCTATGATGGGGCAATCAGAGACCCGATTAGATCATTTTATATTTTGGTTAATATAAGAATTCAGCGAAATTCTATCGCATTTGTTCAATTTACGTCACTCCTATTTCAGATAGCGTATTGGGCTAAGCGGCATCTCAAAGCGCATGAAATGACGAGTGAAATGCACTATTAAACATCTACGGTAGGGCGAACAGAGACCCGATTAGATCATTTTATATTATGGTTAATTTGAGAATTCTGCGAAATTCTATCACATTTGTTCAATTAACGTCGCTCCTATTTCAGATAGCGTAGTGGGCTAGGCGGCATCTTAAAGCGCGTGCAATGGGGAGGAAAACATACTATTCAACTTCTATGATAGGGCAATCAGAGACCCGATTAGATCATTTTATATTTTGGTTAATATAAGAATTCAGCGAAATTCTATCACATTTGTTCAATTTACGTCACTCCTATTTCAGATAGCGTATTGGGCTAAACGGCATCTCAAAGCGCATGAAATGACGAGAGAAATAGACTATTAAACTTCTAGGGTAGGGCGAACAGAGACCCGATTAGATCATTTTATATTATGGTTAATTTGAGAATTCTGCGAAATTCTATCACATTTGTTCAATTAACGTCGCTCCTATTTCAGATAGCGTAGTGGGCTAGGCGGCATCTTAAAGCGCATGGAATGGGGAGGAAAATATACTATTAAACTTCTATGATAGGGCAATCAGAGACCCGATTAGATCATTTTATATTTTGGTTAATATAAGAATTCAGCGCAATTCTATCACATTTGTTCAATTTACGTCGCTCCTATTTCAGATAGCGTATTGGGCTAAGCGGCATCTCAAAGCGTATGAAATGACGAGAGAAATAGACTATTAAACTTCTAGGGTAGGGCGAACAGAGACCCGATTAGATCATTTCACATTAAGGTTATTATAAGAATTCAGGGAAATTCTCTCACATTTGTTCAATTTACGTCGCTCCTATTTCAGATAGCGTAATGGGCTAAACGGCATCTCAATGCGCATGAAATGGCGAGTAAAATGCACTATTAAACTTCTTGGGTAGGGCAAACAGAGACCCGATTAGATCATTTTATATTATGGTTAATTTTAGAATTCAGCAAAATTCTATCACATTTGTTCAATTTACGTCGCTCCTATTTCAGATAGTGTACTGGGCTAGGCGGCATCTTAAAGCGCGTTGAATGGCGAGTAAAATGCACTATTAAACTTCTATGATAGGGCAATCAGAGACCCGATTAGATCATTTTATATTTTGGTTAATATAAGAACTCAGGGAAATTCTCTCACATTTGTTCAATTTACGTCGCTCCTATTCCAGATAGCGTAATGGGCTAAACGGCATCTCATTGCGCATCAAATGGCGAGTAAAACGCACTATTAAACTTCTAGGGTAGGGCAAACAGAGACACGATTAGATCATTTTATATTATGGTTAATTTAAGAATTCAGCAAAATTCTATCACATTTGTTCAATTTACGTCGCTCCTATTTCAGATAGCGTATTGGGCTAAGCGGCATCTCAAAGCGCATGACATGGCGAGCAAAATGCACTATTAAACTTCTAGGGTAGGGCAAACAGAGACCCGATTAGATCATTTTATATTATGGTTAATTTGAGAATTCAGCAAAATTCTATCACATTTGTTCAATTTACGTCGCTCCTATTTCAGATAGCGTATTGGGCTAAGCGGCATCTCAAAGCGCATGAAATGACGAGTGAAATGCACTATTAAACTTCTAGGGTAGAGCGAACGGAGACCCGATTAGATCATTTTACATTAAGGTTAATATAAGAATTCAGGGAAATTCTATCACATTTGTTCAATTTACGTCGCTCCAATTTCAGATAGCGTATTGTGCTAAGCGGCACCTCAAAGCGCATGAAATGGCGAGTAAAATGCACTATTAAACTTCTAGGGTAGGGCAAACAGAGACCCGAATAGACCATTTTATATTATGGTTAATTTAAGAATTCAGCAAAATTCTATCACATTTGTTCAATTTACGTCGCTCCTATTTCAGATAGCGTACTGGTCTAGGCGGCATCTTAAAGCGCGTGGAATGGCGAGTAAAATGCACTATTAAACTTCTATGATGGGGCAATCAGAGACCCGATTAGATCATTTTATATTTTGGTTAATATAAGAATTCAGCGAAATTCTATCGCATTTGTTCAATTTACGTCACTCCTATTTCAGATAGCGTATTGGGCTAAGCGGCATCTCAAAGCGCATGAAATGACGAGTGAAATGCACTGTTAAACTTCTAGGGCAGGGCGAATAGAGACCCGATTAGATCATTTTACATTAAGGTTAATATAAGAATTCAGGGAAATTCTATCACATTTGTTCAATTTACGTCGCTCCTATTTCAGATAGCGTATTGGGCTAAGCGGCATCTCAAAGCGCATGAAATGACGAGTGAAATGCACTATTAAACTTCTAGGGTAGAGCGAACGGAGACCCGATTAGATCATTTTACATTAAGGTTAATATAAGAATTCAGGGAAATTCTATCACATTTGTTCAATTTACGTCGCTCCAATTTCAGATAGCGTATTGTGCTAAGCGGCACCTCAATGCGCATGAAATGGCGAGTAAAATGCACTATTAAACTTCTAGGGTAGGGCAAACAGAGACCCGAATAGACCATTTTATATTATGGTTAATTTAAGAATTCAGCAAAATTCTATCACATTTGTTCAATTTACGTCGCTCCTATTTCAGATAGCGTGCTGGTCCAGGCGGCATCTTAAAGCGCGTGGAATGGCGAGTAAAATGCACTATTAAACTTCAAAGATGGGGCAATCAGAGACCCGATTAGATCATTTTATATTTTGGTTAATATAAGAATTCAGCGAAATTCTATCACATTTGTTCAATTTACGTCACTCCTATTTCAGATAGCGTATTGGGCTAAGCGGCATCTCAAAGCGCATGAAATGACGAGTGAAATGCACTGTTAAACTTCTAGGGTAGGGCAAACAGAGACCCGATTAGATCATTTTATATTATGGTTAATTTAAGAATTCAGCAAAATTCTATCCCATTTGTTCAATTTACGTCGCTCCTATTTCAGATAGCGTACTGGGCTAGGCGGCATCTTAAAGCACGTGGAATGGCGAGTATAATGCACTATTAAACTTCTATGATAGGGCAATCAGAGACCCGATTAGATCATTTTAGATTTTGGTTAATATAAGAATTCAGCGAAATTCTATCACATTTGTTCAATTTACGTCGCTCCTATTTCAGATAGCGTATTGGGCTAAGCGGCATCTCAAAGCGCATGAAATGACGAGTGAAATGCACTATTAAACTTCTAGGGTAGGGCGAACAGAGACCCGATGAAATCATTTTACATTAAGGGTAATATAAGAATTCAGCGAAATTCTATCACATTTGCTCAATTTACATCGCTCCGATTTCAGATAGCGTATTGGGCTACGCGGCATATTAAAGCGCATGAAATAACGAGTAAAATGCATTATTAAACTTCTAGGGTAGTGCAAACAGAGACCCGATTAGATCATTTTATATTATGGTTAATTTAAGAATTCTGCGAAATTCTATCACATTTGTTCAATTAACGTCGCTGCTATTTCAGATAGCGTAGTGGGCTAAGCGGCATCTCAAAGCGCATGAAATGACGAGAGAAATGGACTATTAAACTTCTAGGGTAGGGCGAACAGAGACCCGATTAGATCATTTCACATTAAGGTTATTATAAGAATTCAGGGAAATTCTCTCGCATTTGTTCAATTTACGTCGCTCCTATTTCAGATAGCGTAATGGGCTAAACGGCATCTCAATGCGCATGAAATGGCGAGTAAAATGCACTATTAAACTTCTAGGGTAGGGCAAACAGAGACCCGATTAGATCATTTTATATTATGGTTAATTTAAGAACTCAGCAAAATTCTATCACATTTGTTCAATTTACGTCGCTCCTATCTCAGATAGCGGACTGAGCTAGGCGGCATCTTAAAGCGCGTGGAATGGCGAGTAAAATGCACTATTAAACTTCTATGATAGGGCAATCAGAGACCCGATTAGATCATTTTATATTTTGGTTACTATAAGAACTCAGGGAAATTCTCTCACATTTGTTCAATTTACGTCGCTCCTATTCCAGATAGCGTAATGGGCTAAACGGCATCTCAATGCGCATCAAATGGCGAGTAAAATGCACTATTAAACTTCTGGGGTAGGGCAAACAGGGACACAATTAGATCATTTTATATTATGGTTAATTTAAGAATTCAGCAAAATTCTATCACATTTGTTCAATTTACATCGCTCCTATTTCAGATAGCGTATTGGGATAAGCGGCATATCAAAGCGCATGAAATAACGAGTAAAATGCATTATTAAACTTCTAGGGTAGGGCAAACAGAGACCCGATTAGATCATTTTATATTATGGTTAATTTGAGAATTCTGCGAAATTCTATCACATTTGTTCAATTAACGTCGCTCCTATTTCAGATAGCGTACTGGGCTAGGCGGCATCTTAAAGCGCCTGGAATGGCGAGTAAAATGCACTATTAAACTTCGATGATAGGGCAATCAGAGACCCGATTAGATCATTTTATATTTTGGTTAATATAAGAATTCAGCGAAATTCTATCACATTTGTTCAATTTACGTCGCTCCTGTTTCGGATAGCGTATTGGGCTAAACGGCATCTCAAAGCGCATGAAATGGCGAGTAAAATGCACTATTAAACTTCTAGGGTAGGGCAAACAGAGACGCGATTAGATCATTTTATGTTATGGTTAATTTAAGAATTCAGCAAAATTCTATCACATTTGTTCAATTTACGTCGCTCCTATTTCAGATAGCGTACTGGGCTAGGCGGCATCTTAAAGCTCGTGGAATGGCGAGTAAAATGCACTATTAAACTTCTATGATAGGGCAAACAGAGACCCGAATAGACCATTTTATATTATGGTTAATTTAAGAATTCAGCAAAATTCTATCACATTTGTTCAATTTACGTCGCTCCTATCTCAGATAGCGGACTGAGCTAGGCGGCATCTTAAAGCGCGTGGAATGGCGAGTAAAATGCACTATTAAACTTCTATGATAGGGCAATCAGAGACCCGATTAGATCATTTTATATTTTGGTTACTATAAGAACTCAGGGAAATTCTCTCACATTTGTTCAATTTACGTCGCTCCTATTCCAGATAGCGTAATGGGCTAAACGGCATCTCAATGCGCATCAAATGGCGAGTAAAATGCACTATTAAACTTCTGGGGTAGGGCAAACAGAGACACAATTAGATCATTTTATATTATGGTTAATTTAAGAATTCAGCAAAATTCTATCACATTTGTTCAATTTACATCGCTCCTATTTCAGATAGCGTATTGGGCTAAGCGGCATATCAAAGCGCATGAAATAACGAGTAAAATGCATTATTAAACTTCTAGGGTAGGGCAAACAGAGACCCGATTAGATCATTTTATATTATGGTTAATTTGAGAATTCTGCGAAATTCTATCACATTTGTTCAATTAACGTCGCTCCTATTTCAGATAGCGTACTGGGCTAGGCGGCATCTTAAAGCGCGTGGAATGGCGAGTAAAATGCACTATTAAACTTCTATGATAGGGCAATCAGAGACCCGATTAGATCATTTTATATTTTGGTTAATATAAGAATTCAGCGAAATTCTATCACATTTGTTCAATTTACGTCGCTCCTGTTTCGGATAGCGTATTGGGCTAAACGGCATCTCAAAGCGCATGAAATGGCGAGTAAAATGCACTATTAAACTTCTAGGGTAGGGCAAACAGAGACGCGATTAGATCATTTTATATTATGGTTAATTTAAGAATTCAGCAAAATTCTATCACATTTGTTCAATTTACGTCGCTCCTATTTCAGATAGCGTACTGGGCTAGGCGGCATCTTAAAGCTCGTGGAATGGCGAGTAAAATGCACTATTAAACTTCTATGATAGGGCAAACAGAGACCCGAATAGACCATTTTATATTATGGTTAATTTAAGAATTCAGCAAAATTCTATCACATTTGTTCAATTTACGTCACTCCCATTTCAGATAGCGTATTGGGCTAAGCGGCATCTCAAAGCGCATGAAATGACGAGTGAAATGCACTATTAAGCTTCTAGGGTAGAGCGAACAGAGACCCGAATAGACCATTTTATATTATGGTTAATTTAAGAATTCAGCAAAATTCTATCACATTTGTTCAATTTACGTCGCTCCTATTTCAGATAGCGTACTGGTCCAGGCGGCATCTTAAAGCGCGTGGAATGGCGAGTAAAATGCACTATTAAACTACTAAGATGGGGCAATCAGAGACCCGATTAGATCATTTTATATTTTGGTTAATATAAGAATTCAGCGAAATTCCATCACATTTGTTCAATTTACGTCACTCCTATTTCAGATAGCGTATTGGGCTAAGCGGCATCTCAAAGCGCATGAAATGACGAGTGAAATGCACTGTTAAACTTCTAGGGTAGGGCAAACAGAGACCCGATTAGATCATTTTATATTATGGTTAATTTAAGAATTCAGCAAAATTCTATCCCATTTGTTCAATTTACGTCGCTCCTATTTCAGATAGCGTACTGGGCTAGGCGGCATCTTAAAGCACGTGGAATGGCGAGTATAATGCACTATTAAACTTCTATGATAGGGCAATCAGAGACCCGATTAGATCATTTTAGATTTTGGTTAATATAAGAATTCAGCGAAATTCTATCACATTTGTTCAATTTACGTCGCTCCTATTTCAGATAGCGTATTGGGCTAAGCGGCATCTCAAAGCGCATGAAATGACGAGTGAAATGCACTATTAAACTTCTAGGGTAGGGCGAACAGAGACCCGATGAAATCATTTTACATTAAGGGTAATATAAGAATTCAGAGAAATTCTATCACATTTGGTCAATTTACATCGCTCCGATTTCAGATAGCGTATTGGGGTACGCGGCATATTAAAGCGCATGAAATAACGAGTAAAATGCATTATTAAACTTCTAGGGTAGTGCAAACAGAGACCCGATTAGATCATTTTATATTATGGTTAATTTAAGAATTCTGCGAAATTCTATCACATTTGTTCAATTAACGTCGCTGCTATTTCAGATAGCGTAGTGGGCTAAGCGGCATCTCAAAGCGCATGAAATGACGAGAGAAATGGACTATTAAACTTCTAGGGTAGGGCGAACAGAGACCCGATTAGATCATTTCACATTAAGGTTATTATAAGAATTCAGGGAAATTCTCTCACATTTGTTCAATTTACGTCGCTCCTATTTCAGATAGCGTAATGGGCTAAACGGCATCTCAATGCGCATGAAATGGCGAGTAAAATGCACTATTAAACTTCTAGGGTAGGGCAAACAGAGACCCGATTAGATCATTTTATATTATGGTTAATTTAAGAATTCAGCAAAATTCTATCACATTTGTTCAATTTACGTCGCTCCTATCTCAGATAGCGTACTGGTCTAGGCGGCATCTTAAAGCGCGTGGAATGGCGAGTAAAATGCACTATTAAACTTCTATGATAGGGCAATCAGAGACCCGATTAGATCATTTTATATTTTGGTTACTATAAGAACTCAGGGAAATTCTCTCACATTTGTTCAATTTACGTCGCTCCTATTCCAGATAGCGTAATGGGCTAAACGGCATCTCAATGCGCATCAAATGGCGAGTAAAATGCACTATTAAACTTCTGGGGTAGGGCAAACAGAGACACAATTAGATCATTTTATATTATGGTTAATTTAAGAATTCAGCAAAATTCTATCACATTTGTTCAATTTACATCGCTCCTATTTCAGATAGCGTATTGGGCTAAGCGGCATCTCAAAGCGCATGAAATGACGAGTGAAATGCACTATTAAGCTTCTAGGGTAGAGCGAACAGAGACCCGATTAGATCATTTTACATTAAGGTTAATATAAGAATTCAGGGAAATTCTATCACATTTGTTCAATTTACGTCGCTCCAATTTCAGATAGCGTATTGTGCTAAGCGGCACCTCAAAGCGCATGAAATGGCGAGTAAAATGCACTATGAAAATTCTAGGGTAGGGCAAACAGAGACCCGAATAGACCATTTTATATTATGGTTAATTTAAGAATTCAGCAAAATTCTATCACATTTGTTCAATTTACGTCGCTCCTATTTCAGATAGCGTACTGGTCCAGGCGGCATCTTAAAGCGCGTGGAATGGCGAGTAAAATGCACTATTAAACTTCTATGATGGGGCAATCAGAGACCCGATTAGATCATTTTATATTTTGGTTAATATAAGAATTCAGCGAAATTCTATCACATTTGTTCAATTTACGTCGCTCCAATTTCAGATAGCGTATTGTGCTAAGCGGCACCTCAAAGCGCATGAAATGGCGAGTAAAATGCACTATTAAACTTCTAGGGTAGGGCAAACAGAGACCCGAATAGACCATTTTATATTATGGTTAATTTAAGAATTCAGCAAAATTCTATCACATTTGTTCAATTTACGTCGCTCCTATTTCAGATAGCGTACTGGTCCAGGCGGCATCTTAAAGCGCGTGGAATGACGAGTAAAATGCGCTATTAAACTTCTATGATGGGGCAATCAGAGACCCGATTAGATCATTTTATATTTTGGTTAATATAAGAATTCGGCGAAATTCTATCACATTTGTTCAATTTACGTCGCTCCTATTTCAGATAGCTAATTGGGCTAAGCGGCATCTCAAAGCGCATGAAATGACGAGTGAAATGCACTATTAAAGTTCTACGGTAGGGCGAACAGAGACCCGATTAAATCATTTTACATTAAGGTTAATATAAGAATTCAGGGAAATTCTATCACATTCGTTCAATTTACGCCGCTCCTATTTCAGATAGCGTACTGGACTAGGCCGCATCTTAAAAGGCGTGGAATGGAGAGTAAAATGCACTATTAAGCTTCTATGATAGGGCAATCAGAGACCTGATTAGATCATTTTATATTTTGGTTAATATAAGAATTCGGCGAAATTCTATCACATTTGTTCAATTTACGTCGCTCCTATCTCAGATAGCGTACTGGGCTAGGCGGCATCTTAAAGCGCGTGGAATGGCGAGTAAAATGCACTATTAAACTTCGATGATAGGGCAATCAGAGACCCGATTAGATCATTTTATATTTTGGTTAATATAAGAATTCAGCGAAATTCTATCACATTTCTTCAATTTACGTCGCTCCTGTTTCGGATAGCGTATTGGGCTAAACGGCATCTCAAAGCGCATGAAATGGCGAGTAAAATGCACTATTAAACTTCTAGGGTAGGGCAAACAGAGACGCGATTAGATCATTTTATATTATGGTTAATTTAAGAATTCAGCAAAATTCTATCACATTTGTACAATTTACGTCGCTCCTATTTCAGATAGCGTACTGGGCTGGGCGGCATCTTAAAGCTCGTGGAATGGCGAGTAAAATGCACTATTAAACTTCTATGATAGGGCAAACAGAGACCCGAATAGACCATTTTATATTATGGTTAATTTAAGAATTCAGCAAAATTCTATCACATTTGTTCAATTTACGTCACTCCCATTTCAGATAGCGTATTGGGCTAAGCGGCATCTCAAAGCGCATGAAATGACGAGTGAAATGCACTATTAAGCTTCTAGGGTAGAGCGAACAGAGACCCGATTAGATCATTTTACATTAAGGTTAATATAAGAATTCAGGGAAATTCTATCACATTCGTTCAATTTACGCCGCTCCTATTTCAGATAGCGTACTGGACTAGGCGGCATCTTAAAAGGCGTGGAATGGAGAGTAAAATGCACTATTAAGCTTCTATGATAGGGCAATCAGAGACCTGATTAGATCATTTTATATTTTGGTTAATATAAGAATTCGGCGAAATTCTATCACATTTGTTCAATTTACGTCGCTCCTATTTCAGATAGCGTATTGGGCTGAGCGGCATATCAAAGCGCATGAAATGGCGAGTGAAATGGACTATTAATCTTCTAGGGTAGGGAGAACAGAGACCCGATTAGATCATTTTACATTAAGGTTAATATAAGAATTCAGCGAAATTCTATCACATTTGCTCAATTTACATCGCTCCTATTTCAGATAGCGTATTGTGCTAAGCGGCATATCAAAGCGCATGAAATAACGAGTAAAATGCATTATTAAACTTCTATTGTAGGGCAAACAGAGACCCGCTTAGATCATTTTATATTATGGTTAATTTAAGAATTCAGCGAAATTCTATCACATTCGTTCAATTTACGCCGCTCCTATTTCAGATAGCGTACTGGACTAGGCGGCATCTTAAAAGGCGTGGAATGGAGAGTAAAATGCACTATTAAGCTTCTATGATAGGGCAATCAGAGACCTGATTAGATCATTTTATATTTTGGTTAATATAAGAATTCTGCGAAATTCTATCACATTTGTTCAATTAACGTCGCTCCCATTTCAGATAGCGTAGTGGGCAAGGCGGCATCTTAAAGCACGTGGAACGGGGAGGAAAATATACTATTCAACTTCTATGATAGGGCAATCAGATACCCGATTAGATCATTTTATATTTTGGTTAATATAAGAATTCAGCGAAATTCTATCACATTTGTTCAATTTACGTCGCACCAATTTCAGATAGCGTATTGGGCTAAGCGGCATCTCAGAGCGCATGAAATAGCGAGTAAAATGCACTATTAAACTTCTAGGGTAGGGCAAACAGAGACGCGATTAGATCATTTTATATTATGGTTAATTTAAGAATTCAGCAAAATTCTATCACATTTGTTCAATTTACGTCGCTCCTATTTCAGATAGCGTACTGGGCTAGGCGGCATCTTAAAGCGCGTGGAATGGCGAGTAAACTGCACTATTAAACGTCTATGATAGGGCAATCAGAGACCCGATTAGATCATTTTTTATTTTGGTTAATATAAGAATTCAGCGAAATTCTATCACATTTGTTCAATTTACGTCACTCCTATTTCAGATAGCGTATTGGGCTAAGCGGCATCTCAAAGCGTATGAAATGACGAGTGAAATGCACTATTAAGCTTCTAGGGTAGAGCGAACAGAGACCCGATTAGATCATTTTACATTAAGGTTAATATAAGAATTCAGGGAAATTCTATCACATTCGTTCAATTTACGCCGCTCCTATTTCAGATAGCGTACTGGACTAGGCGGCATCTTAAAAGGCGTGGAATGGAGAGTAAAATGCACTATTAAGCTACTATGATAGGGCAATCAGAGACCTGATTAGATCATTTTATATTTTGGTTAATATAAGAATTCGGCGAAATTCTATCACATTTGTTCAATTTACGTCGCTCCTATTTCAGATAGCGTATTGGGCTAAGCGCCATCTCAAAGCGCATGACATGGCGAGCAAAATGCACTATTAAACTTCTAGGGTAGGGCAAACAGAGACCGGATTAGATCATTTTATATTATGGTTAATTTAAGAATTCAGGGAAAGTCTATCACATTTGTTCAATTTACGTCGCTCCTATTTCAGATAGCGTATTGGGCTAAGCGGCATATCAAAGCGCATGACATGGCGAGCAAAATGCACTATTAAACTTCTAGGGTAGGGCAAACAGAGACCCGATTAGATCATTTTAAATTATGGTTAATTTAAGAATTCAGGGAAAGTCTATCACATTTGTTCAATTTACGTCGCTCCTATTTCAGATAGCGTATTGGGCTAAGCGGCATCTCAAAGCGCATGAAATGACGTGTGAAATACACTATTAAACTTCTAGGGTAGGGCGAACAGAGACCCGATTAAATCATTTTACTTTAAGGTTAATATAAGAATTCAGCGAAATTCTATCACATTTGTTCAATTTACGTCGCTCCTATTTCAGATAGCGTACTGGACTAGGCGGCTTCTCAAAAGGCGTGGAATGGAGAGTAAAATGCACTATTAATCTTCTATGATAGGGCAATCAGAGACCTGATTAGATCATTTTATATTTTGGTTAATATAAGAATTCGGCGAAATTCTATCACATTTGTTCAATTTACGTCGCTCCTATTTCAGATAGCGTATTGGGCTAAGCGGCATCTCAAAGCGCATGAAATGACGTGTGAAATGCACTATTAAACTTCTAGGGTAGGGCGAACAGAGACCCGATTAAATCATTTTACTTTAAGGTTAATATAAGAATTCAGCGAAATTCTACCACATTTGCTCAATTTACATCGCTCCTATTTCAAATAGCGTATTGGGCTAAGCGGCATATCAAAGCGCATGAAATAACGCGTAAAATGCATTATTAAACTTCTAGGGTAGGGCAAACAGAGACCCGATTAGATCATTTTATATTATGGTTAATTTAAGAATTCTGCGAAATTCTATCACATTTGTTCAATTTACGTCGCTCCTATTTCAGATAGCGTATTGGGCTAATCGGCATCTCAAAGCGCATGACATGGCGAGCAAAATGCACTATTAAACTTCTAGGGTAGGGCAAACAGAGACCCGATTAGATCATTTTATATTATGGTTAATTTAAGAATTCAGCAAAATTCTATCACATTTGTTCAATTTACGTCGCTCCTATTTCAGATAGCGTATTGGGCTAAGCGGCATCTCAAAGCGCATGACATGGCAAGCAAAATGCACTATTAAACTTCTAGGGTAGGGCAAACAGCGACCCGATTAGATCATTTTATATTATGGTTAATTTAAGAATTCAGCAAAATTCTATCACATTTGTTCAATTTACGTCGCTCCTATTTCAGATAGCGTATTGGGCTAAGCGGCATCTCAAAGCGCATGAAATGTCGAGTGAAATGCACTATTAAACTTCTAGGGTAGAGCGAACGGAGACCCGATTAGATCATTTTACATTAAGGTTAATATAAGAATTCAGGGAAATTCTATCACATTTGTTCAATTTACGTCGCTCCAATTTCAGATAGCGTATTGTGCTAAGCGGCGCCTCAAAGCGCATGAAATGGCGAGTAAAATGCACTATTAAACTTCTAGGGTAGGGCAAACAGAGACCCGAATAGACCATTTTATATTATGGTTAATTTAAGAATTCAGCAAAATTCTATCACATTTGTTCAATTTACGTCGCTCCTATTTCAGATAGCGTACTGGTCTAGGCGGCATCTTAAAGCGCGTGGAATGGCGAGTAAAATGCACTATTAAACTTCTATGATGGGGCAATCAGAGACCCGATTAGATCATTTTATATTTTGGTTAATATAAGAATTCAGCGAAATTCTATCGCATTTGTTCAATTTACGTCACTCCTATTTCAGATAGCGTATTGGGCTAAGCGGCATCTCAAAGCGCATGAAATGACGAGTGAAATGCGCTATTAAACTTCTAGGGCAGGGCGAATAGAGACCCGATTAGATCATTTTACATTAAGGTTAATATAAGAATTCAGGGAAATTCTATCACATTTGTTCAATTTACGTCGCTCCTATTTCAGATAGCGTACTGGACTAGGCGGCATCTTAAAAGGCGTGAAATGGAGAGTAAAATGCACTATTAAACTTCTATGATAGGGCAATCAGAGACCTGATTAGATCATTTTATATTTTGGTTAATACAAGAATTCGGCGAAATTCTATCACATTTGTTCAATTTACGTCGCTCCTATTTCAGATAGCTAATTGGGCTAAGCGGCATCTCAAAGCGCATGAAATGACGAGTGAAATGCACTATTAAACATCTACGGTAGGGCGAACAGAGACCCGATTAGATCATTTTATATTATGGTTAATTTGAGAATTCTGCGAAATTCTATCACATTTGTTCAATTAACGTCGCTCCTATTTCAGATAGCGTACTGGGCTAGGCGGCATCTTAAAGCGCGTGCAATGGGGAGGAAAACATACTATTCAACTTCTATGATAGGGCAATCAGAGACCCGATTAGATCATTTTATATTTTGGTTAATATAAGAATTCAGCGAAATTCTATCACATTTGTTCAATTTACGTCACTCCTATTTCAGATAGCGTATTGGGCTAAACGGCATCTCAAAGCGCATGAAATGACGAGAGAAATAGACTATTAAACTTCTAGGGTAGGGCGAACAGAGACCCGATTAGATCATTTTATATTATGGTTAATTTGAGAATTCTGCGAAATTCTATCACATTTGTTCAATTAACGTCGCTCCTATTTCAGATAGCGTAGTGGGCTAGGCGGCATCTTAAAGCGCATGGAATGGGGAGGAAAATATACTATTAAACTTCTATGATAGGGCAATCAGAGACCCGATTATATCATTTTATATTTTGGTTAATATAAGAATTCAGCGCAATTCTATCACATTTGTTCAATTTACGTCGCTCCTATTTCAGATAGCGTATTGGGCTAAGCTGCATCTCAAAGCGCATGACATGGCGAGCAAAATGCACTATTAAACTTCTAGGGTAGGGCAAACAGAGACCCGATTAGATCATTTTATATTATGGTTAATTTGAGAATTCAGCAAAATTCTATCACATTTGTTCAATTTACGTCGCTCCAATTTCAGATAGCGTATTGTGCTAAGCGGCACCTCAAAGCGCATGAAATGGCGAGTAAAATGCACTATTAAACTTCTAGGGTAGGGCAAACAGAGACCCGAATAGACCATTTTATATTATGGTTAATTTAAGAATTCAGCAAAATTCTATCACATTTGTTCAATTTACGTCGCTCCTATTTCAGATAGCGTACTGGTCCAGGCGGCATCTTAAAGCGCGTGGAATGGCGAGTAAAATGCACTATTAAACTTCAAAGATGGGGCAATCAGAGACCCGATTAGATCATTTTATATTTTGGTTAATATAAGTATTCAGCGAAATTCTATCACATTTGTTCAATTTACGTCGCTCCTATTTCAGATAGCGTATTGGGCTAAGCGGCATCTCAAAGCGCATGAAATGACGAGTGAAATGCACTGTTAAACTTCTAGGGTAGGGCAAACAGAGACCCGATTAGATCATTTTATATTATGGTTAATTTAAGAATTCAGCAAAATTCTATCCCATTTGTTCAATTTACGTCGCTCCTATTTCAGATAGCGTACTGGGCTAGGCGGCATCTTAAAGCACGTGGAATGGCGAGTATAATGCACTATTAAACTTCTATGATAGGGCAATCAGAGACCCGATTAGATCATTTTAGATTTTGGTTAATATAAGAATTCAGCGAAATTCTATCACATTTGTTCAATTTACGTCGCTCCTATTTCAGATAGCGTATTGGGCTAAGCGGCATCTCAAAGCGCATGAAATGACGAGTGAAATGCACTATTAAACTTCTAGGGTAGGGCGAACAGAGACCCGATGAAATCATTTTACATTAAGGGTAATATAAGAATTCAGCGAAATTCTATCACATTTGCTCAATTTACATCGCTCCGATTTCAGATAGCGTATTGGGCTACGCGGCATATTAAAGCGCATGAAATAACGAGTAAAATGCATTATTAAACTTCTAGGGTAGTGCAAACAGAGACCCGATTAGATCATTTTATATTATGGTTAATTTAAGAATTCTGCGAAATTCTATCACATTTGTTCAATTAACGTCGCTGCTATTTCAGATAGCGTAGTGGGCTAAGCGGAATCTCAAAGCGCATGAAATGACGAGAGAAATGGACTATTAAACTTCTAGGGTAGGGCGAACAGAGACCCGATTAGATCATTTCACATTAAGGTTATTATAAGAATTCAGGGAAATTCTCTCACATTTGTTCAATTTACGTCGCTCCTATTTCAGATAGCGTAATGGGCTAAACGGCATCTCAATGCGCATGAAATGGCGAGTAAAATGCACTATTAAACTTCTAGGGTAGGGCAAACAGAGACCCGATTAGATCATTTTATATTATGGTTAATTTAAGAACTCAGCAAAATTCTATCACATTTGTTCAATTTACGTCGCTCCTATCTCAGATAGCGGACTGAGCTAGGCGGCAACTTAAAGCGCGTGGAATGGCGAGTAAAATGCACTATTAAACTTCTATGATAGGGCAATCAGAGACCCGATTAGATCATTTTATATTTTGGTTACTATAAGAACTCAGGGAAATTCTCTCACATTTGTTCAATTTACGTCGCTCCTATTCCAGATAGCGTAATGGGCTAAACGGCATCTTCAAAGGCGTGGAATGGCGAGTAAAATGCACTATTAAACTTCTGGGGTAGGGCAAACAGGGACACAATTAGATCATTTTATATTATGGTTAATTTAAGAATTCAGCAAAATTCTATCACATTTGTTCAATTTACATCGCTCCTATTTCAGATAGCGTATTGGGATAAGCGGCATATCAAAGCGCATGAAATAACGAGTAAAATGCATTATTAAACGTCTAGGGTAGGGCAAACAGAGACCCGATTAGATCATTTTATATTATGGTTAATTTGAGAATTCTGCGAAATTCTATCACATTTGTTCAATTAACGTCGCTCCTATTTCAGATAGCGTACTGGGCTAGGCGGCATCTTAAAGCGCGTGGAATGGCGAGTAAAATGCACTATTAAACTTCGATGATAGGGCAATCAGAGACCCGATTAGATCATTTTATATTTTGGTTAATATAAGAATTCAGCGAAATTCTATCACATTTGTTCAATTTACGTCGCTCCTGTTTCGGATAGCGTATTGGGCTAAACGGCATCTCAAAGCGCATGAAATGGCGAGTAAAATGCACTATTAAACTTCTAGGGTAGGGCAAACAGAGACGCGATTAGATCATTTTATATTATGGTTAATTTAAGAATTCAGCAAAATTCTATCACATTTGTTCAATTTACGTCGCTCCTATTTCAGATAGCGTACTGGGCTAGGCGGCATCTTAAAGCTCGTGGAATGGCGAGTAAAATGCACTATTAAACTTCTATGATAGGGCAAACAGAGACCCGAATAGACCATTTTATATTATGGTTAATTTAAGAATTCAGCAAAATTCTATCACATTTGTTCAATTTACGTCGCTCCTATCTCAGATAGCGGACTGAGCTAGGCGGCATCTTAAAGCGCGTGGAATGGCGAGTAAAATGCACTATTAAACTTCTATGATAGGGCAATCAGAGACCCGATTAGATCATTTTATATTTTGGTTACTATAAGAACTCAGGGAAATTCTCTCACATTTGTTCAATTTACGTCGCTCCTATTCCAGATAGCGTAATGGGCTAAACGGCATCTCAATGCGCATCAAATGGCGAGTAAAATGCACTATTAAACTTCTGGGGTAGGGCAAACAGAGACACAATTAGATCATTTTATATTATGGTTAATTTAAGAATTCAGCAAAATTCTATCACATTTGTTCAATTTACATCGCTCCTATTTCAGATAGCGTATTGGGCTAAGCGGCATATCAAAGCGCATGAAATAACGAGTAAAATGCATTATTAAACTTCTAGGGTAGGGCAAACAGAGACCCGATTAGATCATTTTATATTATGGTTAATTTGAGAATTCTGCGAAATTCTATCACATTTGTTCAATTAACGTCGCTCCTATTTCAGATAGCGTACTGGGCTAGGCGGCATCTTAAAGCGCGTGGAATGGCGAGTAAAATGCACTATTAAACTTCTATGATAGGGCAATCAGAGACCCGATTAGATCATTTTATATTTTGGTTAATATAAGAATTCAGCGAAATTCTATCACATTTGTTCAATTTACGTCGCTCCTGTTTCGGATAGCGTATTGGGCTAAACGGCATCTCAAAGCGCATGAAATGGCGAGTAAAATGCACTATTAAACTTCTAGGGTAGGGCAAACAGAGACGCGATTAGATCATTTTATGTTATGGTTAATTTAAGAATTCAGCAAAATTCTATCACATTTGTTCAATTTACGTCGCTCCTATTTCAGATAGCGTACTGGGCTAGGCGGCATCTTAAAGCGCGTGGAATGGCGAGTAAACTGCACTATTAAACGTCTATGATAGGGCAATCAGAGACCCGATTAGATCATTTTTTATTTTGGTTAATATAAGAATTCAGCGAAATTCTATCACATTTGTTCAATTTACGTCACTCCTATTTCAGATAGCGTATTGGGCTAAGCGGCATCTCAAAGCGTATGAAATGACGAGTGAAATGCACTATTAAGCTTCTAGGGTAGAGCGAACAGAGACCCGATTAGATCATTTTACATTAAGGTTAATATAAGAATTCAGGGAAATTCTATCACATTCGTTCAATTTACGCCGCTCCTATTTCAGATAGCGTACTGGACTAGGCGGCATCTTAAAAGGCGTGGAATGGAGAGTAAAATGCACTATTAAGCTACTATGATAGGGCAATCAGAGACCTGATTAGATCATTTTATATTTTGGTTAATATAAGAATTCGGCGAAATTCTATCACATTTGTTCAATTTACGTCGCTCCTATTTCAGGTAGCGTATTGGGCTAAGCGCCATCTCAAAGCGCATGACATGGCGAGCAAAATGCACTATTAAACTTCTAGGGTAGGGCAAACAGAGACCGGATTAGATCATTTTATATTATGGTTAATTTAAGAATTCCGGGAAAGTCTATCACATTTGTTCAATTTACGTCGCTCCTATTTCAGATAGCGTATTGGGCTAAGCGGCATATCAAAGCGCATGACATGGCGAGCAAAATGCACTATTAAACTTCTAGGGTAGGGCAAACAGAGACCCGATTAGATCATTTTAAATTATGGTTAATTTAAGAATTCAGGGAAAGTCTATCACATTTGTTCAATTTACGTCGCTCCTATTTCAGATAGCGTATTGGGCTAAGCGGCATCTCAAAGCGCATGAAATGACGTGTGAAATACACTATTAAACTTCTAGGGTAGGGCGAACAGAGACCCGATTAAATCATTTTACTTTAAGGTTAATATAAGAATTCAGCGAAATTCTATCACATTTGTTCAATTTACGTCGCTCCTATTTCAGATAGCGTACTGGACTAGGCGGCATCTTAAAAGGCGTGGAATGGAGAGTAAAATGCACTATTAATCTTCTATGATAGGGCAATCAGAGACCTGATTAGATCATTTTATATTTTGGTTAATATAAGAATTCGGCGAAATTCTATCACATTTGTTCAATTTACGTCGCTCCTATTTCAGATAGCGTATTGGGCTAAGCGGCATCTCAAAGCGCATGAAATGACGTGTGAAATACACTATTAAACTTCTAGGGTAGGGCGAACAGAGACCCGATTAAATCATTTTACTTTAAGGTTAATATAAGAATTCAGCGAAATTCTACCACATTTGCTCAATTTACATCGCTCCTATTTCAAATAGCGTATTGGGCTAAGCGGCATATCAAAGCGCATGAAATAACGCGTAAAATGCATTATTAAACTTCTAGGGTAGGGCAAACAGAGACCCGATTAGATCATTTTATATTATGGTTAATTTAAGAATTCTGCGAAATTCTATCACATTTGTTCAATTTACGTCGCTCCTATTTCAGATAGCGTATTGGGCTAATCGGCATCTCAAAGCGCATGACATGGCGAGCAAAATGCACTATTAAACTTCTAGGGTAGGGCAAACAGAGACCCGATTAGATCATTTTATATTATGGTTAATTTAAGAATTCAGCAAAATTCTATCACATTTGTTCAATTTACGTCGCTCCTATTTCAGATAGCGTATTGGGCTAAGCGGCATCTCAAAGCGCATGACATGGCAAGCAAAATGCACTATTAAACTTCTAGGGTAGGGCAAACAGCGACCCGATTAGATCATTTTATATTATGGTTAATTTAAGAATTCAGCAAAATTCTATCACATTTGTTCAATTTACGTCGCTCCTATTTCAGATAGCGTATTGGGCTAAGCGGCATCTCAAAGCGCATGAAATGTCGAGTGAAATGCACTATTAAACTTCTAGGGTAGAGCGAACGGAGACCCGATTAGATCATTTTACATTAAGGTTAATATAAGAATTCAGGGAAATTCTATCACATTTGTTCAATTTACGTCGCTCCAATTTCAGATAGCGTATTGTGCTAAGCGGCGCCTCAAAGCGCATGAAATGGCGAGTAAAATGCACTATTAAACTTCTAGGGTAGGGCAAACAGAGACCCGAATAGACCATTTTATATTATGGTTAATTTAAGAATTCAGCAAAATTCTATCACATTTGTTCAATTTACGTCGCTCCTATTTCAGATAGCGTACTGGTCTAGGCGGCATCTTAAAGCGCGTGGAATGGCGAGTAAAATGCACTATTAAACTTCTATGATGGGGCAATCAGAGACCCGATTAGATCATTTTATATTTTGGTTAATATAAGAATTCAGCGAAATTCTATCGCATTTGTTCAATTTACGTCACTCCTATTTCAGATAGCGTATTGGGCTAAGCGGCATCTCAAAGCGCATGAAATGACGAGTGAAATGCGCTATTAAACTTCTAGGGCAGGGCGAATAGAGACCCGATTAGATCATTTTACATTAAGGTTAATATAAGAATTCAGGGAAATTCTATCACATTTGTTCAATTTACGTCGCTCCTATTTCAGATAGCGTACTGGACTAGGCGGCATCTTAAAAGGCGTGAAATGGAGAGTAAAATGCACTATTAAACTTCCATGATAGGGCAATCAGAGACCTGATTAGATCATTTTATATTTTGGTTAATACAAGAATTCGGCGAAATTCTATCACATTTGTTCAATTTACGTCGCTCCTATTTCAGATAGCTAATTGGGCTAAGCGGCATCTCAAAGCGCATGAAATGACGAGTGAAATGCACTATTAAACATCTACGGTAGGGCGAACAGAGACCCGATTAGATCATTTTATATTATGGTTAATTTGAGAATTCTGCGAAATTCTATCACATTTGTTCAATTAACGTCGCTCCTATTTCAGATAGCGTAGTGGGCTAGGCGGCATCTTAAAGCGCATGGAATGGGGAGGAAAATATACTATTAAACTTCTATGATAGGGCAATCAGAGACCCGATTATATCATTTTATATTTTGGTTAATATAAGAATTCAGCGCAATTCTATCACATTTGTTCAATTTACGTCGCTCCTATTTCAGATAGCGTATTGGGCTAAGCTGCATCTCAAAGCGCATGACATGGCGAGCAAAATGCACTATTAAACTTCTAGGGTAGGGCAAACAGAGACCCGATTAGATCATTTTATATTATGGTTAATTTGAGAATTCAGCAAAATTCTATCACATTTGTTCAATTTACGTCGCTCCAATTTCAGATAGCGTATTGTGCTAAGCGGCACCTCAAAGCGCATGAAATGGCGAGTAAAATGCACTATTAAACTTCTAGGGTAGGGCAAACAGAGACCCGAATAGACCATTTTATATTATGGTTAATTTAAGAATTCAGCAAAATTCTATCACATTTGTTCAATTTACGTCGCTCCTATTTCAGATAGCGTACTGGTCCAGGCGGCATCTTAAAGCGCGTGGAATGGCGAGTAAAATGCACTATTAAACTTCAAAGATGGGGCAATCAGAGACCCGATTAGATCATTTTATATTTTGGTTAATATAAGTATTCAGCGAAATTCTATCACATTTGTTCAATTTACGTCGCTCCTATTTCAGATAGCGTATTGGGCTAAGCGGCATCTCAAAGCGCATGAAATGACGAGTGAAATGCACTGTTAAACTTCTAGGGTAGGGCAAACAGAGACCCGATTAGATCATTTTATATTATGGTTAATTTAAGAATTCAGCAAAATTCTATCCCATTTGTTCAATTTACGTCGCTCCTATTTCAGATAGCGTACTGGGCTAGGCGGCATCTTAAAGCACGTGGAATGGCGAGTATAATGCACTATTAAACTTCTATGATAGGGCAATCAGAGACCCGATTAGATCATTTTAGATTTTGGTTAATATAAGAATTCAGCGAAATTCTATCACATTTGTTCAATTTACGTCGCTCCTATTTCAGATAGCGTATTGGGCTAAGCGGCATCTCAAAGCGCATGAAATGACGAGTGAAATGCACTATTAAACTTCTAGGGTAGGGCGAACAGAGACCCGATGAAATCATTTTACATTAAGGGTAATATAAGAATTCAGCGAAATTCTATCACATTTGCTCAATTTACATCGCTCCGATTTCAGATAGCGTATTGGGCTACGCGGCATATTAAAGCGCATGAAATAACGAGTAAAATGCATTATTAAACTTCTAGGGTAGTGCAAACAGAGACCCGATTAGATCATTTTATATTATGGTTAATTTAAGAATTCTGCGAAATTCTATCACATTTGTTCAATTGACGTCGCTGCTATTTCAGATAGCGTAGTGGGCTAAGCGGAATCTCAAAGCGCATGAAATGACGAGAGAAATGGACTATTAAACTTCTAGGGTAGGGCGAACAGAGACCCGATTAGATCATTTCACATTAAGGTTATTATAAGAATTCAGGGAAATTCTCTCACATTTGTTCAATTTACGTCGCTCCTATTTCAGATAGCGTAATGGGCTAAACGGCATCTCAATGCGCATGAAATGGCGAGTAAAATGCACTATTAAACTTCTAGGGTAGGGCAAACAGAGACCCGATTAGATCATTTTATATTATGGTTAATTTAAGAACTCAGCAAAATTCTATCACATTTGTTCAATTTACGTCGCTCCTATCTCAGATAGCGGACTGAGCTAGGCGGCAACTTAAAGCGCGTGGAATGGCGAGTAAAATGCACTATTAAACTTCTATGATAGGGCAATCAGAGACCCGATTAGATCATTTTATATTTTGGTTACTATAAGAACTCAGGGAAATTCTCTCACATTTGTTCAATTTACGTCGCTCCTATTCCAGATAGCGTAATGGGCTAAACGGCATCTTCAAAGGCGTGGAATGGCGAGTAAAATGCACTATTAAACTTCTGGGGTAGGGCAAACAGGGACACAATTAGATCATTTTATATTATGGTTAATTTAAGAATTCAGCAAAATTCTATCACATTTGTTCAATTTACATCGCTCCTATTTCAGATAGCGTATTGGGCTAAGCGGCATATCAAAGCGCATGAAATAACGAGTAAAATGCATTATTAAACGTCTAGGGTAGGGCAAACAGAGACCCGATTAGATCATTTTATATTATGGTTAATTTGAGAATTCTGCGAAATTCTATCACATTTGTTCAATTAACGTCGCTCCTATTTCAGATAGCGTACTGGGCTAGGCGGCATCTTAAAGCGCGTGGAATGGCGAGTAAAATGCACTATTAAACTTCGATGATAGGGCAATCAGAGACCCGATTAGATCATTTTATATTTTGGTTAATATAAGAATTCAGCGAAATTCTATCACATTTGTTCAATTTACGTCGCTCCTGTTTCGGATAGCGTATTGGGCTAAACGGCATCTCAAAGCGCATGAAATGGCGAGTAAAATGCACTATTAAACTTCTAGGGTAGGGCAAACAGAGACCCGATTAGATCATTTTATATTATGGTTAATTTAAGAATTCAGCAAAATTCTATCACATTTGTTCAATTTACGTCGCTCCTATTTCAGATAGCGTACTGGGCTAGGCGGCATCTTAAAGCTCGTGGAATGGCGAGTAAAATGCACTATTAAACTTCTATGATAGGGCAAACAGAGACCCGAATAGACCATTTTATATTATGGTTAATTTAAGAATTCAGCAAAATTCTATCACATTTGTTCAATTTACGTCGCTCCTATCTCAGATAGCGGACTGAGCTAGGCGGCATCTTAAAGCGCGTGGAATGGCGAGTAAAATGCACTATTAAACTTCTATGATAGGGCAATCAGAGACCCGATTAGATCATTTTATATTTTGGTTACTATAAGAACTCAGGGAAATTCTCTCACATTTGTTCAATTTACGTCGCTCCTATTCCAGATAGCGTAATGGGCTAAACGGCATCTCAATGCGCATCAAATGGCGAGTAAAATGCACTATTAAACTTCTGGGGTAGGGCAAACAGAGACACAATTAGATCATTTTATATTATGGTTAATTTAAGAATTCAGCAAAATTCTATCACATTTGTTCAATTTACATCGCTCCTATTTCAGATAGCGTATTGGGCTAAGCGGCATATCAAAGCGCATGAAATAACGAGTAAAATGCATTATTAAACTTCTAGGGTAGGGCAAACAGAGACCCGATTAGATCATTTTATATTATGGTTAATTTGAGAATTCTGCGAAATTCTATCACATTTGTTCAATTAACGTCGCTCCTATTTCAGATAGCGTACTGGGCTAGGCGGCATCTTAAAGCGCGTGGAATGGCGAGTAAAATGCACTATTAAACTTCGATGATAGGGCAATCAGAGACCCGATTAGATCATTTTATATTTTGGTTAATATAAGAATTCAGCGAAATTCTATCACATTTGTTCAATTTACGTCGCTCCTGTTTCGGATAGCGTATTGGGCTAAACGGCATCTCAAAGCGCATGAAATGGCGAGTAAAATGCACTATTAAACTTCTAGGGTAGGGCAAACAGAGACGCGATTAGATCATTTTATGTTATGGTTAATTTAAGAATTCAGCAAAATTCTATCACATTTGTTCAATTTACGTCGCTCCTATTTCAGATAGCGTACTGGGCTAGGCGGCATCTTAAAGCTCGTGGAATGGCGAGTAAAATGCACTATTAAACTTCTATGATAGGGCAAACAGAGACCCGAATAGACCATTTTATATTATGGTTAATTTAAGAATTCAGCAAAATTCTATCACATTTGTTCAATTTACGTCACTCCCATTTCAGATAGCGTATTGGGCTAAGCGGCATCTCAAAGCGCATGAAATGACGAGTGAAATGCACTGTTAAACTTCTAGGGTAGGGCAAACAGAGACCCGATTAGATCATTTTATATTATGGTTAATTTAAGAATTCAGCAAAATTCTATCCCATTTGTTCAATTTACGGCGCTCCTATTTCAGATAGCATACTGGGCTAGGCGGCATCTTAAAGCACGTGGAATGGCGAGTATAATGCACTATTAAACTTCTATGATAGGGCAATCAGAGACCCGATTAGATCATTTTAGATTTTGGTTAATATAAGAATTCAGCGAAATTCTATCACATTTGTTCAATTTACGTCGCTCCTATTTCAGATAGCGTATTGGGCTAAGCGGCATCTCAAAGCGCATGAAATGACGAGTGAAATGCACTATTAAACTTCTAGGGTAGGGCGAACAGAGACCCGATGAAATCATTTTACATTAAGGGTAATATAAGAATTCAGAGAAATTCTATCACATTTGGTCAATTTACATCGCTCCGATTTCAGATAGCGTATTGGGGTACGCGGCATATTAAAGCGCATGAAATAACGAGTAAAATGCATTATTAAACTTCTAGGGTAGTGCAAACAGAGACACGATTAGATCATTTTATATTATGGTTAATTTAAGAATTCTGCGAAATTCTATCACATTTGTTCAATTAACGTCGCTGCTATTTCAGATAGCGTAGTGGTCAAAGCGGCATCTCAAAGCGCATGAAATGACGAGAGAAATGGACTATTAAACTTCTAGGGTAGGGCGAACAGAGACCCGATTAGATCATTTCACATTAAGGTTATTATAAGAATTCAGGGAAATTCTCTCACATTTGTTCAATTTACGTCGCTCCTATTTCAGATAGCGTAATGGGCTAAACGGCATCTCAATGCGCATGAAATGGCGAGTAAAATGCACTATTAAACTTCTAGGGTAGGGCAAACAGAGACCCGATTAGATCATTTTATATTATGGTTAATTTAAGAATTCAGCAAAATTCTATCACATTTGTTCAATTTACGTCGCTCCTATCTCAGATAGCGTACTGAGCTAGGCGGCATCTTAAAGCGCGTGGAATGGCGAGTAAAATGCACTATTAAACTTCTATGATAGGGCAATCAGAGACCCGATTAGATCATTTTATATTTTGGTTACTATAAGAACTCAGGGAAATTCTCTCACATTTGTTCAATTTACGTCGCTCCTATTCCAGATAGCGTAATGGGCTAAACGGCATCTCAATGCGCATCAAATGGCGAGTAAAATGCACTATTAAACTTCTGGGGTAGGGCAAACAGAGACACAATTAGATCATTTTATATTATGGTTAATTTAAGAATTCAGCAAAATTCTATCACATTTGTTCAATTTACATCGCTCCTATTTCAGATAGCGTATTGGGCTAAGCGGCATCTCAAAGCGCATGAAATGACGAGTGAAATGCACTATTAAGCTTCTAGGGTAGAGCGAACAGAGACCCGATTAGATCATTTTACATTAAGGTTAATATAAGAATTCAGGGAAATTCTATCACATTTGTTCAATTTACGTCGCTCCAATTTCAGATTGCGTATTGTGCTAAGCGGCACCTCAAAGCGCATGAAATGGCGAGTAAAATGCACTATGAAAATTCTAGGGTAGGGCAAACAGAGACCCGAATAGACCATTTTATATTATGGTTAATTTAAGAATTCAGCAAAATTCTATCACATTTGTTCAATTTACGTCGCTCCTATTTCAGATAGCGTACTGGTCCAGGCGGCATCTTAAAGCGCGTGGAATGGCGAGTAAAATGCACTATTAAACTTCTATGATGGGGCAATCAGAGACCCGATTAGATCATTTTATATTTTGGTTAATATAAGAATTCAGCGAAATTCTATCACATTTGTTCAATTTACGTCGCTCCAATTTCAGATAGCGTATTGTGCTAAGCGGCACCTCAAAGCGCATGAAATGGCGAGTAAAATGCACTATTAAACTTCTAGGGTAGGGCAAACAGAGACCCGAATAGACCATTTTATATTATGGTTAATTTAAGAATTCAGCAAAATTCTATCACATTTGTTCAATTTACGTCGCTCCTATTTCAGATAGCGTACTGGTCCAGGCGGCATCTTAAAGCGCGTGGAATGACGAGTAAAATGCGCTATTAAACTTCTATGATGGGGCAATCAGAGACCCGATTAGATCATTTTATATTTTGGTTAATATAAGAATTCGGCGAAATTCTATCACATTTGTTCAATTTACGTCGCTCCTATTTCAGATAGCTAATTGGGCTAAGCGGCATCTCAAAGCGCATGAAATGACGAGTGAAATGCACTATTAAAGTTCTACGGTAGGGCGAACAGAGACCCGATTAAATCATTTTACATTAAGGTTAATATAAGAATTCAGGGAAATTCTATCACATTCGTTCAATTTACGCCGCTCCTATTTCAGATAGCGTACTGGACTAGGCCGCATCTTAAAAGGCGTGGAATGGAGAGTAAAATGCACTATTAAGCTTCTATGATAGGGCAATCAGAGACCTGATTAGATCATTTTATATTTTGGTTAATATAAGAATTCGGCGAAATTCTATCACATTTGTTCAATTTACGTCGCTCCTATCTCAGATAGCGTACTGGGCTAGGCGGCATCTTAAAGCGCGTGGAATGGCGAGTAAAATGCACTATTAAACTTCGATGATAGGGCAATCAGAGACCCGATTAGATCATTTTATATTTTGGTTAATATAAGAATTCAGCGAAATTCTATCACATTTGTTCAATTTACGTCGCTCCTGTTTCGGATAGCGTATTGGGCTAAACGGCATCTCAAAGCGCATGAAATGGCGAGTAAAATGCACTATTAAACTTCTAGGGTAGGGCAAACAGAGACGCGATTAGATCATTTTATATTATGGTTAATTTAAGAATTCAGCAAAATTCTATCACATTTGTACAATTTACGTCGCTCCTATTTCAGATAGCGTACTGGGCTGGGCGGCATCTTAAAGCTCGTGGAATGGCGAGTAAAATGCACTATTAAACTTCTATGATAGGGCAAACAGAGACCCGAATAGACCATTTTATATTATGGTTAATTTAAGAATTCAGCAAAATTCTATCACATTTGTTCAATTTACGTCACTCCCATTTCAGATAGCGTATTGGGCTAAGCGGCATCTCAAAGCGCATGAAATGACGAGTGAAATGCACTATTAAGCTTCTAGGGTAGAGCGAACAGAGACCCGATTAGATCATTTTACATTAAGGTTAATATAAGAATTCAGGGAAATTCTATCACATTCGTTCAATTTACGCCGCTCCTATTTCAGATAGCGTACTGGACTAGGCGGCATCTTAAAAGGCGTGGAATGGAGAGTAAAATGCACTATTAAGCTTCTATGATAGGGCAATCAGAGACCTGATTAGATCATTTTATATTTTGGTTAATATAAGAATTCGGCGAAATTCTATCACATTTGTTCAATTTGCGTCGCTCCTATTTCAGATAGCGTATTGGGCTGAGCGGCATATCAAAGCGCATGAAATGGCGAGTGAAATGGACTATTAATCTTCTAGGGTAGGGAGAACAGAGACCCGATTAGATCATTTTACATTAAGGTTAATATAAGAATTCAGCGAAATTCTATCACATTTGCTCAATTTACATCGCTCCTATTTCAGATAGCGTATTGTGCTAAGCGGCATATCAAAGCGCATGAAATAACGAGTAAAATGCATTATTAAACTTCTATTGTAGGGCAAACAGAGACCCGCTTAGATCATTTTATATTATGGTTAATTTAAGAATTCAGCGAAATTCTATCACATTCGTTCAATTTACGCCGCTCCTATTTCAGATAGCGTACTGGACTAGGCGGCATCTTAAAATGCGTGGAATGGAGAGTAAAATGCACTATTAAGCTTCTATGATAGGGCAATCAGAGACCTGATTAGATCATTTTATATTTTGGTTAATATAAGAATTCTGCGAAATTCTATCACATTTGTTCAATTAACGTCGCTCCCATTTCAGATAGCGTAGTGGGCAAGGCGGCATCTTAAAGCACGTGGAACGGGGAGGAAAATATACTATTCAACTTCTATGATAGGGCAATCAGATACCCGATTAGATCATTTTATATTTTGGTTAATATAAGAATTCAGCGAAATTCTATCACATTTGTTCAATTTACGTCGCACCAATTTCTGATAGCGTATTGGGCTAAGCGGCATCTCAGAGCGCATGAAATAGCGAGTAAAATGCACTATTAAACTTCTAGGGTAGGGCAAACAGAGACCCGAATAGATCATTTTATATTTTGGTTAATTTAAGAATTCAGCAAAATTCTATCACATTTGTTCAATTTACGTCGCTCCTATTTCAGATAGCGTACTGGGCTAGGCGGCATCTTAAAGCGCGTGGAATGGCGAGTAAACTGCACTATTAAACGTCTATGATAGGGCAATCAGAGACCCGATTAGATCATTTTTTATTTTGGTTAATATAAGAATTCAGCGAAATTCTATCACATTTGTTCAATTTACGTCACTCCTATTTCAGATAGCGTATTGGGCTAAGCGGCATCTCAAAGCGTATGAAATGACGAGTGAAATGCACTATTAAGCTTCTAGGGTAGAGCGAACAGAGACCCGATTAGATCATTTTACATTAAGGTTAATATAAGAATTCAGGGAAATTCTATCACATTCGTTCAATTTACGCCGCTCCTATTTCAGATAGCGTACTGGACTAGGCGGCATCTTAAAAGGCGTGGAATGGAGAGTAAAATGCACTATTAAGCTACTATGATAGGGCAATCAGAGACCTGATTAGATCATTTTATATTTTGGTTAATATAAGAATTCGGCGAAATTCTATCACATTTGTTCAATTTACGTCGCTCCTATTTCAGGTAGCGTATTGGGCTAAGCGGCATCTCAAAGCGCATGACATGGCGAGCAAAATGCACTATTAAACTTCTAGGGTAGGGCAAACAGAGACCGGATTAGATCATTTTATATTATGGTTAATTTAAGAATTCCGGGAAAGTCTATCACATTTGTTCAATTTACGTCGCTCCTATTTCAGATAGCGTATTGGGCTAAGCGGCATATCAAAGCGCATGACATGGCGAGCAAAATGCACTATTAAACTTCTAGGGTAGGGCAAACAGAGACCCGATTAGATCATTTTAAATTATGGTTAATTTAAGAATTCAGGGAAAGTCTATCACATTTGTTCAATTTACGTCGCTCCTATTTCAGATAGCGTATTGGGCTAAGCGGCATCTCAAAGCGCATGAAATGACGTGTGAAATACACTATTAAACTTCTAGGGTAGGGCGAACAGAGACCCGATTAAATCATTTTACTTTAAGGTTAATATAAGAATTCAGCGAAATTCTATCACATTTGTTCAATTTACGTCGCTCCTATTTCAGATAGCGTACTGGACTAGGCGGCTTCTCAAAAGGCGTGGAATGGAGAGTAAAATGCACTATTAATCTTCTATGATAGGGCAATCAGAGACCTGATTAGATCATTTTATATTTTGGTTAATATAAGAATTCGGCGAAATTCTATCACATTTGTTCAATTTACGTCGCTCCTATTTCAGATAGCGTATTGGGCTAAGCGGCATCTCAAAGCGCATGAAATGACGTGTGAAATACACTATTAAACTTCTAGGGTAGGGCGAACAGAGACCCGATTAAATCATTTTACTTTAAGGTTAATATAAGAATTCAGCGAAATTCTACCACATTTGCTCAATTTACATCGCTCCTATTTCAAATAGCGTATTGGGCTAAGCGGCATATCAAAGCGCATGAAATAACGCGTAAAATGCATTATTAAACTTCTAGGGTAGGGCAAACAGAGACCCGATTAGATCATTTTATATTATGGTTAATTTAAGAATTCTGCGAAATTCTATCACATTTGTTCAATTTACGTCGCTCCTATTTCAGATAGCGTATTGGGCTAAGCGGCATCTCAAAGCGCATGACATGGCGAGCAAAATGCACTATTAAACTTCTAGGGTAGGGCAAACAGAGACCCGATTAGATCATTTTATATTATGGTTAATTTAAGAATTCAGCAAAATTCTATCACATTTGTTCAATTTACGTCGCTCCTATTTCAGATAGCGTATTGGGCTAAGCGGCATCTCAAAGCGCATGACATGGCGAGCAAAATGCACTATTAAACTTCTAGGGTAGGGCAAACAGCGACCCGATTAGATCATTTTATATTATGGTTAATTTAAGAATTCAGCAAAATTCTATCACATTTGTTCAATTTACGTCGCTCCTATTTCAGATAGCGTATTGGGCTAAGCGGCATCTCAAAGCGCATGAAATGACGAGTGAAATGCACTATTAAACTTCTAGGGTAGAGCGAACGGAGACCCGATTAGATCATTTTACATTAAGGTTAATATAAGAATTCAGGGAAATTCTATCACATTTGTTCAATTTACGTCGCTCCAATTTCAGATAGCGTATTGTGCTAAGCGGCACCTCAAAGCGCATGAAATGGCCAGTAAAATGCACTATTAAACTTCTAGGGTAGGGCAAACAGAGACCCGAATAGACCATTTTATATTATGGTTAATTTAAGAATTCAACAAAATTCTATCACATTTGTTCAATTTACGTCGCTCCTATTTCAGATAGCGTACTGGTCCAGGCGGCATCTTAAAGCGCGTGGAATGGCGAGTAAAATGCACTATTAAACTTCTATGATGGGGCAATCAGCGACCCGATTAGATCATTTTATATTTTGGTTAATATAAGAATTCAGCGAAATTCTATCACATTTGTTCAATTTACGTCGCTGCTATTTCACATAGCGTACTGGGCTAGGCGGCATCGTAATGCGCGTGGAATGGCGAGTAAAATGCACTACCAAACTACTAGGATAGGGCAATCGGAGACCCGATTAGATCATTTTATATTATTGTTAATATAAGAATTCAGCGTAATTTTATCACATTTGATCAATTTACGTCGCCCCTATTTCAGATAGCGTATTAGTCTAGGTGGCATCTTAAAGCGCATGATATGTCGAGTAAAATGCACTAGTAAACTTCTAGGGTAGGGCAAACAGAGACCCGATTAGGTCTTCTTATATTATGATTAATATAAGGATGCATCGTAATTCTATCATATTTGTTCAATTTACGTCGCACCAATTTCGGATAGCGTATTGGGCTAGGCGGCATCTTAAAGCGCGTGGAATGACGAGTAAAATGCACTACTAGCCATCTATGGTAGGGCAATGAGAGACCCGATTAGATCAGGTTATATTGTGGTTAATATAAGAATTCAGCGAAATTCTATCACATTTGTTCAATTTACGACGCTCCTATTTCAGATAGCGTATTGGGCTAAACGGCACCTTAAAGCGCATGAAATGACGAGCAAAATGCACTGCTAAACTTCTAGGATAGGGCAATCAGAGACCCGATTAGATCATCTTATATTATAGCTAATTTAAGAATTCGTCGTAATTCTATCTCATTTGTTCAATTCACGTAGCTCCAATTTCGGATAGCGTATTGGGATAGGCGACACCTTAAAGCGCATGAAATCACGAGTAAAATGCACTACTAAACATCTAGGATAGGTCAATCAGAGACCCGATTAGATCATCTTATATTATGATTAATATAAGAATTAAGTGTAATTCTATCATATTTGTTCAGTTTACGACGCTCCTATTTCAGATAGCGTATTGGGCTAAACGGCACCTTAAAGCGAATGAAATGGCGCGTAAAATGCACTGTTAAACTTCTATGATAGGGCAATCAGAGACCCGAGTATATCGTATTATGTTATGGTTAATATAAGAATGCAGCGTAATTTTATCACATCTGTTCAATTTACGTCGCCACTATTTCAGATTGCGTATTGGGCTACGTGGCACCTTAAAGCACATGGAATGACGAGTAAAATGCACTATTAAACTTCTAGGGTAGGTCAAACAGAGACATGATTAGATGATTTTATATTATGGTTAATTTAAGAATTCAGCGAAATTCTATCACATTTGTTCAAGTTACGTCGCTCCTATTTCAGATAGCGTATTGGGCTAGATGGCATCTTAAAGCGCATGAAATGACGAGTAAAATGCACTCTTAAACTTCTAGGGTAGGGCAAACAGAGACCCGATTAGATCATTTTATATTATGGTTAATTTATGAATTTAGCGAAATTCTATTACATTTGTTCAATTTACGTCGCCCCTATTTCAGATAGCGTTTTGGGCTAGGTGGCATCTTAAAGCGCATGATATGTCGAGTAAAATGCACTACAAAACTTCTCGGATAGAGCAATCAGACACCCGATTAGGTCATCTTATATTATGATTAATATAAGAATGCAGCGTAATTCTATCACATTTGTTCAATTTACGTCGCTCCTATTTCAGATAGCGTATTGGGCTAAGCGGCATCTCAAAGCGCATGACGTGGCGAGCAAAATGCACTATTAAACTTCTAGGGTAGGGCAAACAGAGACCCGATTAGATCATTTTATATTATGGTTAATTTAAGAATTCAGGGAAAGTCTATCACATTTGTTCAATTCACGTCACTCCTATTTCAGATAGCGTACTGGGCTAGGCGGCATCTTAAAGCGCGTGGACTGGCGACTAAAATGCACTATTAAACTTCTATGATAGGGCAATCAGAGACCCGATTAGATCATTTTATATTTTGGTTAATATAAGAATTCAGCGAAATTCTATCACATTTGTTCTATTAACGTCGCTCCTATTTCAGATAGCGTAGTCGGCTAGGCGGCATCTTAAAGCGCGCGGAATGGCGAGTAAAATGCACTATTAACCTTCTATGGTAGGGCAATCAGAGACCAGATTAGATCATTTTATATTTTGGTTAATATAAGAATTCAGCGAAATTCTATCACATTTGCTCAATTTACGTCGCTCCTATTTCAGATTGCGTACTGGGCTAGGCGGCATCTTAAAGCGCGTGGAATGGCGAGTAAAATGCACTATTAAACTTCTATGATAGCGCAATCAGAGACCCGATTAGATCATTTTATATTTTGGTTAATATAAGAATTCATCGGAATTCTATCGCATTTGTTCAATTTACGTCGCTCCTATTTCAGATAGCGTATTGGCCTAAGCGGCATCTCAAAGCGCCAGAAATGGCGAGTAAAATGCACTATTAAACTTCTAGGGTAAGGCAAACAGAGACCCGATTATATCATTTTATATTGCGGATAATATAAGAATTCAGCGTAATTCTATCACATTTGTTCAATTTACGTCGCTCCTATTTCAGATAGCGTACTGGGCTAGGCGGCATCTTAAAGCGCGTGGAATGGCAAGTATAATGCACTATCAAACTTCTATGATAGGGCAATCAGAGGCCCGATTAGATCATTTTATATTTTGGTTAATACAAGAATTCAGCGAAATTCTATCCCATTTGTTCAATTTACGTCGCTCCTATTTCACATAGCGTACTGGGCTAGGCGGCATCTTAAACCGCGTGGAATGGCGAGTAAAATACACTATTAAACTTCTATGATAGGGCAATGAGAGACCCGATTAGATCATTTTATATTACGGTTAATATAAGAATTCAGCGTAATTCTATCACATTTGTTCAATTTACGTCGCTCCTCTTTCTGATAGCGTACTGGGCTAGGCGGCATCTTAAAGCGCGTGGAATATCGAGGAAAATGCACTACTCAACTTCTAGGGTAGGGCGAACAGAGACCCGATTAGATCACTTTACATTAAGGTTAATATAAGATTTCAGCGAAATTCTATCACATTTGTTCAATTTACGTCGCTCCTATTACAGATAGCGTATTGGGCTAAGATGTATCTCAAAGCGCATGAAATGACGAGTAAAATGCACTATTAAACTTCTAGGGTAGGGCAAACAGTGACCCGATTATATCATTTTATATTATGGTTAATTTAAGATTTCAGCGAAATTCTATCACATTTGTTCAATTTACGTCGCGCCCATTTCAGATAGCGTATTGGGCTAAGCGGCATCTCAAAGCACATGAAATGGCGAGTAAAATGCACTATTAAACTTCTAGGGTAAGGCAAACAGAGACCCGATTAGATCATTTTACATTATGGTTAATTTAAGAATTCAGCAAAATTCTATCACATTTGTTCAATTTACGTCGCTCCTATTTCAGGTAGCGTACTGCGCTGGGCGGCATCTTAAAGCGCGTGGAATGGCGAGTAAAATGCACTACTTAACTTCTATGATAGGGCAATCAGAGACCCGATTAGATCATTTCATATTTTGTTTAATATAAGAATTCAGCGAAATTCTATCACATTTGTTCAATTTACGTCGCGCCCATTTCAGATAGCGTATTGGGCTAAGCGGCATCTCAAAGCACATGAAATGGCGAGTAAAATGCACTATTAAACTTCTAGGGTAAGGCAAACAGAGACCCGATTAGATCATTTTATATTACGGTTAATATAAGAATTCGGCGAAATTCTATCACATTTGTTCAATTGACGTCGCTCCTATTTCAGATAGCGTATTGGCATAAGCGGTATCTCAAAGCGCCTGAAATGGCGAGTAAAATGCACTATTAAACTTCTAGGGTAAGGCAAACAGATACCCGATTATATCTTTTTATATTGCCGTTAATATAAGAATTCAGCGAAATTCTATCCCATGTGTTCAATTTACGTCGCTTGTATTTCAGACAGCGTATTGGGTTAAGCGGCTTTTGAAAGCGCATGAAATGGGGAGTAAAATGCACTATTAAACTTCTAGGGTAGGGCAAGCAGAGACCCGATTATATCATTTTATATTATGGTTAATTTAAGAATTCAGCGAAATTCTATCGCATTTGTTCAATTTACGTCGCTTCTATTTCTGATAGCGAACTGGGCTAGGCGGCATCTTAAAGCGCGTGGAATTTCGCGGAAAATGCACTACTCACTTTTTAGGGTAGGGCGAACAGAGAACCGATTATATCATTTTACATTAAGGTTAATTTAAGAATTCAGCGAAATTCTATCGCATTTGTTCAATTTACGTCGCTTCTATTTCTGATAGCGAACTGGGCTAGGCGGCATCTTAAAGCGCGTGGAATTTCGCGGAAAATGCACTACTCACTTTCTAGGGTAGGGCGAACAGAGAACCGATTATATCATTTTACATTAAGGTTAATTTAAGAATTCAGCGATATTCTATCACATTTGTTCAATTTACGTCGCTCATATTTCGGATAGCGTCCTGGGCTAAGCGGCATCTCAAAGCGCAAGAAATGGCGAGTGAAATGCACTATTAAACTTCTAGGGTAGGGCAAACAGAGACCCGATTAGATCATTTTACATTATGGTTAATTTAAGAATTCAGCAAAATTCTATCACATTTGTTCAATTTACGTCGCTCCTATTTCAGGTAGCGTACTGCGCTGGGCGGCATCTTAAAGCGCGTGGAATGGCGAGTAAAATGCACTACTTAACTTCTATGATAGGGCAATCAGAGACCCGATTAGATCATTTCATATTTTGTTTAATATAAGAATTCAGCGAAATTCTATCACATTTGTTCAATTTACGTCGCTCCTATTTCAGATAGCCCATTGGGCTAAGCGGCATCTCAAAGCGCATGAAATGGCGAGTAAAATGCACTCTTAGACTTCTAGGGTAGGGCAAACAGAGACTCGATTAGATCATTTTATATTATTGTTAATTTAAGAATTCAGCAAAATTCTATCACATTTGTTCAATTTACGTCGCTCCTATTTCAGATAGCGTACTGGGCTAGGCGGCATCTTAAAGCGCGTGGAATGGCGAGTAAAATGCACTATTAAACTTCTATGATAGGGAATCAGAGACCCGATTAGATCATTTTATATTTTGGTTAATATAAGGATTCAGCGAAATTCTGTCACATTTGTTCAATTTACGTCGTTCCTATTTCAGATAGCGTACTGGGCTAAGCGGCATCTTAAAGCGAGTGGAATGGCGAGTAAAATGCTCTATTAAACTTCTATGATAGGGCAATCAGAGACCCGATTAGATCATTTTATATTTTGTTTAATATAAGATTTCAGCGAAATTCTATCACATTTGTTCAATTTACGTCGCTCCTATTTCAGATATCGTATTGGGCTAAGCGGCATCTCAAAGCGCATGAAATGGCTAGTAAAATGCACTATTAATCTTCTAGGGTAGGGCAAACATAGACCCGATTAGATTATTTTATATTATGGTTAATTTAAGAATTCAGCAAAATTCTATCACATTTGTTCAATTTACATCGCTCCTATTTCAGATAGCGTACTGGGCTAGGCGGCATCTTAAAGCGCGTGGATTGGCGAGTAAAATGCACTATGAAACTTCTATGATAGGGAATCAGAGACCCGATTAGGTCACTTTATATTTGGTTAATATAAGGATTCAGCGAAATTCTGTCACATTTGTTCAATTTACGTCGTTCCTATTTCAGATAGCGTACTGGGCTAGGTGGCATCTTAAAGCGCGTGGAATGGCCAGTAAAATGCACTATTAAACTTGTATGATAGGGCAATCAGAGACCCGATTGGATCATTTTATATTTTGGTTAATATAAGAATTCAGCAAAATTCTATCACATTTGTGAAATTTACGTCACTTATATTTCAGATAGCGTATTGGGCTAAGCGGCATCTCAAAGCGCATGAAATGGCGAGTATAATGCACTATTAAACTTCTAGGGTAGGGTAAACAGAGACCCGATTAGATAATTTTATATGACGGTTAATTTAAGAATTCATCGAAATTCTATCACATTTGTTCAATTTACGTCGCTCCTATTTCAGATAGCGTACTGGGCTAAGCGGCATCTTAAAGCGCGTGGAATGGCGAGTAAAATGCACTACTAAACTTCTATGATAGGGCAATCAGAGCCCCGATTAGATCATTTTATATTATGGTGAACTTAAGAATTCAGCAAAATTCTATCACATTTGTTCAATTTACGTCGCTCCTATTTCTGATAGCGTATTGTGCTAAGCGGCATCTCAAAGCGCATGAAATGGCGAGTAAAATGCACTATTAAACTTCTAGGGTAGGGCAAGCAGAGACCCGATTAAATCATTTTATATTTTGGTTAATTTAAGAATTCAGGGAAATTCTATCACATTCGTTCAATTTACGTCGCTCCTATTTCAGATAGCGTATTGGCCTAAGCGGCATCTCAAAGCGCCTGAAATGGCGAGTAAAATGTACTATTAAACTTCTAGGGTAAGGCAAACAGAGACCCGATTATATCATTTTATATTGCGGTTAATATAAGAATTCAGCGAAATTCTATCACATTTGTTCAATTTACGTCGCTCCTATTTCAGATAGCGTATTGGTCTAAGCGGCATGTTAATGCGCATGACATGTCGAGTATAATGCACTACTAAACTTCTAGGATAGGGCAATCGGAGACCCGATTAGATCATTTTATATTATTGTTAATATAAGAATTCAGCGTAATTTTATCACATTTGATCAATTTACGTCGCCCCTATTTCAGATAGCGTATTAGTCTAGGTGGCATCTTAAAGCGCATGATATGTCGAGTAAAATGCACTAGTAAACTTCTAGGGTAGGGCAAACAGAGACCCGATTAGGTCTTCTTATATTATGATTAATATAAGGATGCATCGTAATTCTATCATATTTGTTCAATTTACGTCGCACCAATTTCGGATAGCGTATTGGGCTAGGCGGCATCTTAATGCGCGTGGAATGACGAGTAAAATGCACTACTAGCCATCTATGGTAGGGCAATGAGAGACCCGATTAGATCAGGTTATATTGTGGTTAATATAAGAATTCAGCGAAATTCTATCACATTTGTTCAATTTACGACGCTCCTATTTCAGATAGCGTATTGGGCTAAACGGCACCTTAAAGCGCATGAAATGACGAGCAAAATGCACTGCTAAACTTCTAGGATAGGGCAATCAGAGACCCGATTAGATCATCTTATATTATAGCTAATTTAAGAATTCGTCGTAATTCTATCTCATTTGTTCAATTCACGTAGCTCCAATTTCGGATAGCGTATTGGGATAGGCGACACCTTAAAGCGCATGAAATCACGAGTAAAATGCACTACTAAACATCTAGGATAGGTCAATCAGAGACCCGATTAGATCATCTTATATTATGATTAATATAAGAATTAAGTGTAATTCTATCATATTTGTTCAGTTTACGACGCTCCTATTTCAGATAGCGTATTGGGCTAAACGGCACCTTAAAGCGAATGAAATGGCGCGTAAAATGCACTGTTAAACTTCTATGATAGGGCAATCAGAGACCCGAGTATATCGTATTATATTATGGTTAATATAAGAATGCAGCGTAATTTTATCACATCTGTTCAATTTACGTCGCCACTATTTCAGATTGCGTATTGGGCTACGTGGCACCTTAAAGCACATGGAATGACGAGTAAAATGCACTATTAAACTTCTAGGGTAGGTCAAACAGAGACATGATTAGATGATTTTATATTATGGTTAATTTAAGAATTCAGCGAAATTCTATCACATTTGTTCAAGTTACGTCGCTCCTATTTCAGATAGCGTATTGGGCTAGATGGCATCTTAAAGCGCATGAAATGACGAGTAAAATGCACTCTTAAACTTCTAGGGTAGGGCAAACAGAGACCCGATTAGATCATTTTATATTATGGTTAATTTGTGAATTTAGCGAAATTCTATTACATTTGTTCAATTTACGTCGCCCCTATTTCAGATAGCGTTTTGGGCTAGGTGGCATCTTAAAGCGCATGATATGTCGAGTAAAATGCACTACGAAACTTCTCGGATAGAGCAATCAGACACCCGATTAGGTCATCTCATATTATGATTAATATAAGAATGCAGCGTAATTCTATCACATTTGTTCAATTTACGTCGCTCCTATTTCAGATAGCGTATTGGGCTAAGCGGCATCTCAAAGCGCATGACGTGGCGAGCAAAATGCACTATTAAACTTCTAGGGTAGGGCAAACAGAGACCCGATTAGATCATTTTATATTATGGTTAATTTAAGAATTCAGGGAAAGTCTATCACATTTGTTCAATTCACGTCACTCCTATTTCAGATAGCGTACTGGGCTAGGCGGCATCTTAAAGCGCGTGGACTGGCGACTAAAATGCACTATTAAACTTCTATGATAGGGCAATCAGAGACCCGATTAGATCATTTTATATTTTGGTTAATATAAGAATTCAGCGAAATTCTATCACATTTGTTCTATTAACGTCGCTCCTATTTCAGATAGCGTAGTCGGCTAGGCGGCATCTTAAAGCGCGCGGAATGGCGAGTAAAATGCACTATTAACCTTCTATGGTAGGGCAATCAGAGACCAGATTAGATCATTTTATATTTTGGTTAATATAAGAATTCAGCGAAATTCTATCACATTTGCTCAATTTACGTCGCTCCTATTTCAGATTGCGTACTGGGCTAGGCGGCATCTTAAAGCGCGTGGAATGGCGAGTAAAATGCACTATTAAACTTCTATGATAGCGCAATCAGAGACCCGATTAGATCATTTTATATTTTGGTTAATATAAGAATTCATCGGAATTCTATCGCATTTGTTCAATTTACGTCGCTCCTATTTCAGATAGCGTATTGGCCTAAGCGGCATCTCAAAGCGCCTGAAATGGCGAGTAAAATGCACTATTAAACTTCTAGGGTAAGGCAAACAGAGACCCGATTATATCATTTTATATTGCGGATAATATAAGAATTCAGCGTAATTCTATCACATTTGTTCAATTTACGTCGCTCCTATTTCAGATAGCGTACTGGGCTAGGCGGCATCTTAAAGCGCGTGGAATGGCAAGTATAATGCACTATCAAACTTCTATGATAGGGCAATCAGAGACCCGATTAGATCATTTTATATTTTGGTTAATACAAGAATTCAGCGAAATTCTATCCCATTTGTTCAATTTACGTCGCTCCTATTTCACATAGCGTACTGGGCTAGGCGGCATCTTAAACCGCGTGGAATGGCGAGTAAAATACACTATTAAACTTCTATGATAGGGCAATGAGAGACCCGATTAGATCATTTTATATTACGGTTAATATAAGAATTCAGCGTAATTCTATCACATTTGTTCAATTTACTTCGCTCCTCTTTCTGATAGCGTACTAGGCTAGGCGGCATCTTAAAGCGCGTGGAATATCGAGGAAAATGCACTACTCAACTTCTAGGGTAGGGCGAACAGAGACCCGATTAGATCACTTTACATTAAGGTTAATATAAGATTTCAGCGAAATTCTATCACATTTGTTCAATTTACGTCGCTCCTATTACAGATAGCGTATTGGGCTAAGATGTATCTCAAAGCGCATGAAATGACGAGTAAAATGCACTATTAAACTTCTAGGGTAGGGCAAACAGTGACCCGATTATATCATTTTATATTATGGTTAATTTAAGATTTCAGCGAAATTCTATCACATTTGTTCAATTTACGTCGCGCCCATTTCAGATAGCGTATTGGGCTAAGCGGCATCTCAAAGCACATGAAATGGCGAGTAAAATGCACTATTAAACTTCTAGGGTAAGGCAAACAGAGACCCGATTAGATCATTTTACATTATGGTTAATTTAAGAATTCAGCAAAATTCTATCACATTTGTTCAATTTACGTCGCTCCTATTTCAGGTAGCGTACTGCGCTGGGCGGCATCTTAAAGCGCGTGGAATGGCGAGTAAAATGCACTACTTAACTTCTATGATAGGGCAATCAGAGACCCGATTAGATCATTTCATATTTTGTTTAATATAAGAATTCAGCGAAATTCTATCACATTTGTTCAATTTACGTCGCTCCTATTTCAGATAGCCCATTGGGCTAAGCGGCATCTCAAAGCGAATGAAATGGCGAGTAAAATGCACTCTTAGACTTCTAGGGTAGGGCAAACAGAGACTCGATTAGATCATTTTATATTATTGTTAATTTAAGAATTCAGCAAAATTCTATCACATTTGTTCAATTTACGTCGCTCCTATTTCAGATAGCGTACTGGGCTAGGCGGCATCTTAAAGCGCGTGGAATGGCGAGTAAAATGCACTATTAAACTTCTATGATAGGGAATCAGAGACCCGATTTGATCATTTTATATTTTGGTTAATATAAGGATTCAGCGAAATTCTGTCACATTTGTTCAATTTACGTCGTTCCTATTTCAGATAGCGTACTGGGCTAGGCGGCATCTTAAAGCGCGTGGAATGGCCAGTAAAATGCACTATTAAACTTGTATGATAGGGCAATCAGAGACCCGATTAGATCATTTTATATTTTGGTTAATATAAGAATTCAGCAAAATTCTATCACATTTGTTCAATTTACGTCACTCATATTTCAGATAGCGTATTGGTCTAAGCGGCATCTCAAAGCGCATGAAATGGCGAGTATAATGCACTATTAAACTTCTAGGGTAGGGTAAACAGAGACCCGATTAGATAATTTTATATGACGGTTAATTTAAGAATTCATCGAAATTCTATCACATTTGTTCAATTTACGTCGCTCCTATTTCAGATAGCGTACTGGGCTAAGCGGCATCTTAAAGCGCGTGGAATGGCGAGTAAAATGCACTACTAAACTTCTATGATAGGGCAATCAGAGCCCCGATTAGATCATTTTATATTCTGTTTAACATAAGAATTCAGCGTAATTCTATCACATTTGTTCAATTTACGTCGCTACTATTTACGATAGCGTATTGTGCTAAGCGGCATCTCAAAGCGCATGAAATGGCGAGTAAAATGCACTATTAAACTTCTAGGGTAGGGCAAGCAGAGACCCGATTAGATCATTTTATATTTTGGTTAATTTAAGAATTCAGCGAAATTCTATCACATTTGTTCAATTTACGTCGCGCCCATTTCAGATAGCGTATTGGGCTAAGCGGTATCTCAAGGCGCATGAAAAGACGAGTGAAATGCACTATTAAACTTCTAGGGTAGCGCGAACAGGGGCCCGATTTGATCATTTTACATTAAGGTTAATATAAGAATTCAGGGAAATTCTATCACATTCGTTCAATTTACGTCGCTCCTATTTCAGATAGCGTATTGGCCTAAGCGGCATCTCAAAGCGCCTGAAATGGCGAGTAAAATGCACTATTAAACTTCTAGGGTAAGGCAAACAGAGACCCGATTATATCATTTTATATTGCGGTTAATATAAGAATTCAGCGTAATTCTATCACATTTGTTCAATTTACGTCGCTCCTATTTCAGATAGCGTACTGGGCAAGGCGGCATCTGAAAGCGCGTGGAATGGCGAGCAAAATGCACTATCAAACTTCTACGATAGGGCAATCAGAGACCCGATTAGATCATTTTATATTTTGGTTAATATAAGAATTCAGCGAAATTCCATCCCATTTGTTCAATTTACGTCGCTTCTATTTCAGACAGCGTATTGGGCTACGCGTCTTCTCAAAGCGCATGAAATGGCGTGTAAAATGCACTATTAAACTTCTAGGGTAGGGCAAGCAGAGACCCGATTATATCATTTTATATTATGGTTAATTTAAGAATTCAGCGAAATTCTATCACATTTGTTCAATTTACGTCGCTCCTATTACAGATAGCGTATTGGGCTAAGATGTATCTCAAAGCGCATGAAATGGCGAGTAAAATGCACTATTAAACTTCTAGGGTAGGGCAAACAGTGACCCGATTATATCATTTTATATTATGGTTAATTTAAGAATTCAGCGAAATTCTATCACATTTGTTCAATTTACGTCGCGCCCATTTCAGATAGCGTATTGGGCTAAGCGGCATCTCAAAGCACATGAAATGGCGAGTAAAATGCACTATTAAACTTCTAGGGTAAGGCAAACAGAGACCCGATTAGATCATTTTATATTACGGTTAATATAAGAATTCGGCGAAATTCTATGACATTTGTTCAATTGACGTCGCTCCTATTTCAGATAGCGTATTGGCATAAGCGGTATCTCAAAGCGCCTGAAATGGCGAGTAAAATGCACTATTAAACTTCTAGGGTAAGGCAAACAGATACCCGATTATATCTTTTTATATTGCGGTTAATATAAGAATTCAGCGAAATTCTATCCCATGTGTTCAATTTACGTCGCTTGTATTTCAGACAGCGTATTGGGTTAAGCGGCTTCTGAAAGCGCATGAAATGGGGAGTAAAATGCACTATTAAACTTCTAGGGTAGGGCAAGCAGAGACCCGATTATATCATTTTATATTATGGTTAATTTAAGAATTCAGCGAAATTCTATCGCATTTGTTCAATTTACGTCGCTTCTATTTCTGATAGCGAACTGGGCTAGGCGGCATCTTAAAGCGCGTGGAATTTCGCGGAAAATGCACTACTCACTTTTTAGGGTAGGGCGAACAGAGAACCGATTATATCATTTTACATTAAGGTTAATTTAAGAATTCAGCGAAATTCTATCGCATTTGTTCAATTTACGTCGCTCCTATTTCTGATAGCGAACTGGGCTAGGCGGCATCTTAAAGCGCGTGGAATTTCGCGGAAAATGCACTACTCACTTTTTAGGGTAGGGCGAACAGAGAACCGATTATATCATTTTACATTAAGGTTAATTTAAGAATTCAGCGATATTCTATCACATTTGTTCAATTTACGTCGCTCATATTTCGGATAGCGTCCTGGGCTAAGCGGCATCTCAAAGCGCAAGAAATGGCGAGTGAAATGCACTATTAAACTTCTAGGGTAGGGCAAACAGAGACCCGATTAGATCATTTTACATTATGGTTAATTTAAGAATTCAGCAAAATTCTATCACATTTGTTCAAATTACGTCGCTCCTATTTCAGGTAGCGTACTGCGCTGGGCGGCATCTTAAAGCGCGTGGAATGGCGAGTAAAATGCACTACTTAACTTCTATGATAGGGCAATCAGAGACCCGATTAGATCATTTCATATTTTGTTTAATATAAGAATTCAGCGAAATTCTATCACATTTGTTCAATTGACGTCGCTCCTATTTCAGATAGCCCATTGGGCTAAGCGGCATCTCAAAGCGCATGAAATGGCGAGTAAAATTCACTCTTAGACTTCTAGGGTAGGGCAAACAGAGACTCGATTAGATCATTTTATATTATTGTTAATTTAAGAATTCAGCAAAATTCTATCACATTTGTTCAATTTACGTCGCTCCTATTTCAGATAGCGTACTGGGCTAGGCGGCATCTTAAAGCGCGTGGAATGGCGAGTAAAATGCACTATTAAACTTCTATGATAGGGAATCAGAGACCCGATTAGATCATTTTATATTTTGGTTAATATAAGGATTCAGCGAAATTCTGTCACATTTGTTCAATTTACGTCGTTCCTATTTCAGATAGCGTACTGGGCTCGGCGGCATCTTAAAGCGAGTGGAATGGCGAGTAAAATGCTCTATTAAACTTCTATGATAGGGCAATCAGAGACCCGATTAGATCATTTTATATTTTGTTTAATATAAGATTTCAGCGAAATTCTATCACATTTGTTCAATTTACGTCGCTCCTATTTCAGATATCGTATTGGGCTAAGCGGCATCTCAAAGCGCATGAAATGGCTAGTAAAATGCACTATTAAACTTCTAGGGTAGGGTAAACAGAGACCCGATTAGATAATTTTATATGACGGTTAATTTAAGAATTCATCGAAATTCTATCACATTTGTTCAATTTACGTCGCTCCTATTTCAGATAGCGTACTGGGCTAAGCGGCATCTTAAAGCGCGTGGAATGGCGAGTAAAATGCACTACTAAACTTCTATGATAGGGCAATCAGAGCCCCGATTAGATCATTTTATATTATGGTGAACTTAAGAATTCAGCAAAATTCTATCACATTTGTTCAATTTACGTCGCTCCTATTTCTGATAGCGTATTGTGCTAAGCGGCATCTCAAAGCGCATGAAATGGCGAGTAAAATGCACTATTAAACTTCTAGGGTAGGGCAAGCAGAGACCCGATTAGATCATTTTATATTTTGGTTAATTTAAGAATTCAGGGAAATTCTATCACATTCGTTCAATTTACGTCGCTCCTATTTCAAATAGCGTATTGGCCTAAGCGGCATCTCAAAGCGCCTGAAATGGCGAGTAAAATGCACTATTAAACTTCTAGGGTAAGGCAAACAGAGACCCGATTATATCATTTTATATTGCGGTTAATATAAGAATTCAGCGAAATTCTATCACATTTGTTCAATTTACGTCGCTCCTATTTCAGATAGCGTACTGGGCTGGGCGGCATCTTAAAGCGCGTGGAATGGCGAGTAAAATGCATTATTAAACTTCTAGGGTAAGGCAAACAGAGACCCGATTAGATCATTTTATGTTACGGTTAATATAAGAATTCAGCGTAATTTTATCACATTTGTTCAACTTACGTCGCTCCTATTTCAGATAGCTTACTGGGCTACGCGGCATCTTAAAGCGCGTGGAATGGCGAGTAAAATGCACTATTAAACTTCTATGATAGGGCAATCAGAGACCCGATTAGATCATTTTATATTTTGCATAATATAAGGGTTCAGCGAAATTCTATCACATTTGTTCAATTTACGTCGCTCCTATTTCAGATAGCGTATTGGGCTAAGCGGCATCTCAAAGCGCATGAAATGGAGAATAAAATGCACTATCAAACTTCTAGGCTAGGGCGAACAGAGCCCCGATGAGATCATTTTACATTATGGTTAATAAAAGAATTCAGCGAAATTCTATCACATTTGTTCAATTTACGTCGCTCATATTTCAGATAGCGTATTGAGCTAAGCGGCATCTCACAGGGCAAGAAATGGCGAGTAAAATGCACTACTTAACTTCTATGATAGGGCAATCAGAGACCCGATTAGATCATTTTATATTTGGGTTAATATAAGAATTCAGCGAAATTCTATCACATTTGCTCAATTTACGTCGCTCCTATTTCAGATAGCGTATTGGTCTAAGCGGCATCTCAAGGCGCATGAAATGACGAGTGAAATGCACTATTAAACATCTAGGGTAGGGCGAACAGCGACCCGATTAGATCATTTTACATTAAGGTTAATATAAGAATTCAGGGAAGTTCTATCACATTTGTTCAATTTACGTCGCTCCTATTTCAGATAGCGTATTGGGCTAAGCGGCATCTCAAAGCGCATGAAATGGCGAGTAAAATGCACTATTAAACTTCTAGGGTAGGGCAAACAGAAACCCGATTAGATCATTTTATATTATGGTTAATTTAAGAATTCAGCAAAATTCTATCACATTTGTTCAATTTACGTCGCTCCTATTTCAGATAATATATTGGGCTTGGCGGCAACTTAAAGCGCGTGGAATGACGAGTAGAATGCACTCCTAACCTTCTATGATAGGGCAATCAGAGACCCGATTAGATCATTTTATACTATGGTTAATATAAGAATTCAGCGAAATTCTATCATATTTGTTCAATGTATGTCGCTCCTATTTCAGATAGTGTATTGGGCTAAGCGGCACCTTAAAGCGCTTGAAATGACGAGTAAAATGCACTATTAAACTTCTATGATAGGGCAATCGGAGACCCGATTAGATCACTTTATATGATGGTTAATATAAGAATTCAGCGAAATTCTATCACATTTGTTCAATTTACGTCGCTCCTATTTCAGATAGCGTATTGGGCTAGGCGGCATCTTAAAGCGCGTGTAATGACGAGTAAAATGCACTACTAACCTTCTATGATAGGGCAATCAGAGACCCGATTAGATCACTTTATATGATGGTTAGTACAAGAATTCAGCGAAATTCTATCACATTTGTTCAATTTACGTCGTTCCTATTTCAGATTGCGTATTGGGTTAGGCGGCACCTTAAAGCGCATGAAATGACGAGTAAAATGCACTATTAAACTTCCATGATAGGGCAATCAGAGACCCGATTAGATAATTTCATATTATTGTTATTACAAGAATTCAACGTAATTTTATCACATTTGTTCAATTTACGTCGCTCCTACTGCAGATAGCGTATTGGGCTAGGCGGCACCTTAAAGCGCATGAAATGACAAGTAAAATGCACTGTTAAACTTCTATGATACGGCAATCAGAGACCCGATTAGATAATTTTATGTTATTGTTAATACAAGAATTCAACGTAATTTTATCACATTTGTTCAATTTACGTCGCTCCTATTTCAGATAGCGAATTGGGCTATGCAGCATCATAAAGCGCATGGAATGTCGAGTAAAATGCACTACTAAACTTCTATGATAGGGCAATCAGAGAACCGATTAGATCATTTTGCAGTATGGTTAATGTAACAATTCAGCGAAATTCTATCACATTTTTTCAATTTACGTCGCTCCTATTTCAGATAGCGTATTGGGCTAAGCGGCATCTCAAAGCGCATGAAATGACGAGTGAAATGCACTATTAAACATCTAGGGTAGGGCGAACAGAGACCCGATTACACCATTTTACATTATGGTTAATATAAGAACTCAGCGAAATTCTATCACATTTGTTCAATTTACGTCGCTCCGATTTCAGATAGCGTATTGGGCTAAGCGGCATCTCAAAGCGCATTAAATAGCGAGTAAAATGCACTTTTAAACTTCTAGGGATAGGCAAACAGAGATCCGATTAGATCATTTTATATTGCGGTTAATATAAGAATTCAGCGTAATTCTATCACATTTGTTCAATTTACGTCGCTCCTATTTCAGATAGCGTATTGGGCTAAGCGGCATCTTATAGCGCGTGGAATGGCGGGTAAAATGCACTATTAAACTTCTATGATAGGGCAATCAGAGACCCGATTAGATCATTTTATATTTTGGTTAATATAAGAATTTAGCGAAATTCTGTCACATTTGTTCAATTTACGTCGCTCCTACTTCAGATAGCGTATTGGGCTAAGCGGCATCTCAAAGCGCATGAAATGGCGAGTAAAATGCACTATTAAACTTCTAGGGTAGGGCAAACAGAAACCCGATTAGATCATTTTATATTATGGTTAATTTAAGAATTCAGCAAAATTCTATCACATTTGTTCAATTTACGTCGCTCCTATTTCAGATAATATATTGGGCTTGGCGGCAACTTAAAGCGCGTGGAATGACGAGTAGAATGCACTCCTAACCTTCTATGATAGGGCAATCAGAGACCCGATTAGATCATTTTATACTATGGTTAATATAAGAATTCAGCGAAATTCTATCATATTTGTTCAATGTATGTCGCTCCTATTTCAGATAGTGTATTGGGCTAAGCGGCACCTTAAAGCGCATGAGATGACGAGTAAAATGCACTATTAAACTTCTATGATAGGGCAATCGGAGACCCGATTAGATCACTTTATATGATGGTTAATATAAGAATTCAGCGAAATTCGATCACATTTGTTCAATTTACGTCGCTCCTATTTCAGATAGCGTATTGGGCTAGGCGGCATATTAAAGCGCGTGTAATGACGAGTAAAATGCACTACTAACCTTCTATGATAGGGCAATCAGAGACCCGATTAGATCACTTTATATGATGGTTAGTACAAGAATTCAGCGAAATTCTATCACATTTGTTCAATTTACGTCGCTCCGATTTCAGATAGCGTATTGGGCTAAGCGGCATATCAAAGCGCATTAAATAGCGAGTAAAATGCACTTTTAAACTTCTAGGGATAGGCAAACAGAGATCCGATTAGATCATTTTATATTGCGGTTAATATAAGAATTCAGCGTAATTCTATCACATTTGTTCAATTTACGTCGCTCCTATTTCAGATAGCGTATTGGGCTAAGCGGCATCTTATAGCGCGTGGAATGGCGGGTAAAATGCACTATTAAACTTCTATGATAGGGCAATCAGAGACCCGATTAGATCATTTTATATTTTGGTTAATATAAGAATTTAGCGAAATTCTGTCACATTTGTTCAATTTACGTCGCTCCTACTTCAGATAGCGTATTGGGCTAAGCGGCATCTCAAAGCGCATGAAATGGCGAGTAAAATGCACTATTAAACTTCTAGGGTAGGGCAAACAGAAACCCGATTAGATCATTTTATATTATGGTTAATTTAAGAATTCAGCAAAATTCTATCACATTTGTTCAATTTACGTCGCTCCTATTTCAGATAATATATTGGGCTTGGCGGCAACTTAAAGCGCGTGGAATGACGAGTAGAATGCACTCCTAACCTTCTATGATAGGGCAATCAGAGACCCGATTAGATCATTTTATACTATGGTTAATATAAGAATTCAGCGAAATTCTATCATATTTGTTCAATGTATGTCGCTCCTATTTCGGATAGTGTATTGGGCTAAGCGGCACCTTAAAGCGCATGAGATGACGAGTAAAATGCACTATTAAACTTCTATGATAGGGCAATCGGAGACCCGATTAGATCACTTTATATGATGGTTAATATAAGAATTCAGCGAAATTCGATCACATTTGTTCAATTTACGTCGCTCCTATTTCAGATAGCGTATTGGGCTAGGCGGCATATTAAAGCGCGTGTAATGACGAGTAAAATGCACTACTAACCTTCTATGATAGGGCAATCAGAGACCCGATTAGATCACTTTATATGATGGTTAGTACAAGAATTCAGCGAAATTCTATCACATTTGTTCAATTTACGTCGTTCCTATTTCAGATTGCGTATTGGGTTAGGCGGCACCTTAAAGCGCATGAAATGACGAGTAAAATGCACTATTAAACTTCCATGATAGGGCAATCAGAGACCCGATTAGATAATTTCATATTATTGTTATTACAAGAATTCAACGTAATTTTATCACATTTGTTCAATTTACGTCGCTCCTACTGCAGATAGCGTATTGGGCTAGGCGGCCCCTTAAAGCGCATGAAATGACAAGTAAAATGCACTGTTAAACTTCTATGATACGGCAATCAGAGACCCGATTAGATAATTTTATGTTATTGTTAATACAAGAATTCAACGTAATTTTATCACATTTGTTCAATTTACGTCGCTCCTATTTCAGATAGCGAATTGGGCTATGCAGCATCATAAAGCGCATGGAATGTCGAGTAAAATGCACTACTAAACTTCTATGATAGGGCAATCAGAGAACCGATTAGATCATTTTGCAGTATGGTTAATGTAACAATTCAGCGAAATTCTATCACATTTTTTCAATTTACGTCGCTCCTATTTCAGATAGCGTATTGGGCTAAGCGGCATCTCAAAGCGCATGAAATGACGAGTGAAATGCACTATTAAACATCTAGGGTAGGGCGAACAGAGACCCGATTACACCATTTTACATTATGGTTAATATAAGAACTCAGCGAAATTCTATCACATTTGTTCAATTTACGTCGCTCCGATTTCAGATAGCGTATTGGGCTAAGCGGCATATCAAAGCGCATTAAATAGCGAGTAAAATGCACTTTTAAACTTCTAGGGATAGGCAAACAGAGATCCGATTAGATCATTTTATATTGCGGTTAATATAAGAATTCAGCGTAATTCTATCACATTTGTTCAATTTACGTCGCTCCTATTTCAGATAGCGTATTGGGCTAAGCGGCATCTTATAGCGCGTGGAATGGCGGGTAAAATGCACTATTAAACTTCTATGATAGGGCAATCAGAGACCCGATTAGATCATTTTATATTTTGGTTAATATAAGAATTTAGCGAAATTCTGTCACATTTGTTCAATTTACGTCGCTCCTACTTCAGATAGCGTATTGGGCTAAGAGGCATCTTATAGCGCGTGGAATGGCAGGTAAAATGCACTATTAAACTTCTATGATAGGGCAATCAGAGACCCGATTAGATCATTATATATTTTGGTTAATATAAGAATTTAGCGAAATTCTGTCACATTTGTGCAATTTCCGTCGCTCCTATTTCAGATAGCGTATTGGGTTAAGCGGCATCTCAAAGCGCATGAAATGGCGAGTAAAATGCACTCTTAGACTTCTAGGGTAGGGCAAACAGAGACTCGATTAGATCATTTTATATTATTGTTAATTTAAGAATTCAGCAAAATTCTATCACATTTGTTCAATTTACGTCGCTCCTATTTCAGATAGCGTACTGGGCTAGGCGGCATCTTAAAGCGCGTGGAATGGCGAGTAAAATGCACTATTAAACTTCTATGATAGGGAATCAGAGACCCGATTAGATCATTTTATATTTTGGTTAATATAAGGATTCAGCGAAATTCTGTCACATTTGTTCAATTTACGTCGTTCCTATTTCAGATAGCGTACTGGCTCGGCGGCATCTTAAAGCGAGTGGAATGGCGAGTAAAATGCTATTAAACTTCTATGATAGGGCAATCAGAGACCCGATTAGATCATTTTATATTTTGTTTAATATAAGATTTCAGCGAAATTCTATCACATTTGTTCAATTTACGTCGCTCCTATTTCAGATATCGTATTGGGCTAAGCGGCATCTCAAAGCGCATGAAATGGCTAGTAAAATGCACTATTAATCTTCTAGGGTAGGGCAAACATAGACCCGATTAGATTATTTTATATTATGGTTAATTTAAGAATTCAGCAAAATTCTATCACATTTGTTCAATTTACATCGCTCCTATTTCAGATAGCGTACTGGGCTAGGCGGCATCTTAAAGCGCGTGGATTGGCGAGTAAAATGCACTATGAAACTTCTATGATAGGGAATCAGAGACCCGATTAGGTCACTTTATATTTGGTTAATATAAGGATTCAGCGAAATTCTGTCACATTTGTTCAATTTACGTCGTTCCTATTTCAGATAGCGTACTGGGCTAGGCGGCATCTTAAAGCGCGTGGAATGGCCAGTAAAATGCACTATTAAACTTGTATGATAGGGCAATCAGAGACCCGATTGGATCATTTTATATTTTGGTTAATATAAGAATTCAGCAAAATTCTATCACATTTGTTCAATTTACGTCACTTATATTTCAGATAGCGTATTGGGCTAAGCGGCATCTCAAAGCGCATGAAATGGCGAGTATAATGCACTATTAAACTTCTAGGGTAGGGTAAACAGAGACCCGATTAGATAATTTTATATGACGGTTAATTTAAGAATTCATCGAAATTCTATCACATTTGTTCAATTTACGTCGCTCCTATTTCAGATAGCGTACTGGGCTAAGCGGCATCTTAAAGCGCGTGGAATGGCGAGTAAAATGCACTACTAAACTTCTATGATAGGGCAATCAGAGCCCCGATTAGATCATTTTATATTATGGTGAACTTAAGAATTCAGCAAAATTCTATCACATTTGTTCAATTTACGTCGCTCCTATTTCTGATAGCGTATTGTGCTAAGCGGCATCTCAAAGCGCATGAAATGGCGAGTAAAATGCACTATTAAACTTCTAGGGTAGGGCAAGCAGAGACCCGATTAGATCATTTTATATTTTGGTTAATTTAAGAATTCAGGGAAATTCTATCACATTCGTTCAATTTACGTCGCTCCTATTTCAGATAGCGTATTGGCCTAAGCGGCATCTCAAAGCGCCTGAAATGGCGAGTAAAATGCACTATTAAACTTCTAGGGTAAGGCAAACAGAGACCCGATTATATCATTTTATATTGCGGTTAATATAAGAATTCAGCGAAATTCTATCACATTTGTTCAATTTACGTCGCTCCTATTTCAGATAGCGTACTGGGCTGGGCGGCATCTTAAAGCGCGTGGAATGGCGAGTAAAATGCACTATTAAACTTCTAGGGTAAGGCAAACAGAGACCCGATTAGATCATTTTATGTTACGGTTAATATAAGAATTCAGCGTAATTTTATCACATTTGTTCAACTTACGTCGCTCCTATTTCAGATAGCTTACTGGGCTACGCGGCATCTTAAAGCGCGTGGAATGGCGAGTAAAATGCACTATTAAACTTCTATGATAGGGCAATCAGAGACCCGATTAGATCATTTTATATTTTGCATAATATAAGGGTTCAGCGAAATTCTATCACATTTGTTCAATTTACGTCGCTCCTATTTCAGATAGCGTATTGGGCTAAGCGGCATCTCAAAGCGCATGAAATGGAGAATAAAATGCACTATCAAACTTCTAGGCTAGGGCGAACAGAGCCGCGATGAGATCATTTTACATTATGGTTAATAAAAGAATTCAGCGAAATTCTATCACATTTGTTCAATTTACGTCGCTCATATTTCAGATAGCGTATTGAGCTAAGCGGCATCTCACAGGGCAAGAAATGGCGAGTAAAATGCACTACTTAACTTCTATGATAGGGCAATCAGAGACCCGATTAGATCATTTTATATTTGGGTTAATATAAGAATTCAGCGAAATTCTATCACATTTGCTCAATTTACGTCGCTCCTATTTCAGATAGCGTATTGGTCTAAGCGGCATCTCAAGGCGCATGAAATGACGAGTGAAATGCACTATTAAACATCTAGGGTAGGGCGAACAGCGACCCGATTAGATCATTTTACATTAAGGTTAATATAAGAATTCAGGGAAGTTCTATCACATTTGTTCAATTTACGTCGCTCCTATTTCAGATAGCGTATTGGGCTAAGCGGCATCTCAAAGCGCATGAAATGGCGAGTAAAATGCACTATTAAACTTCTAGGGTAGGGCAAACAGAAACCCGATTAGATCATTTTATATTATGGTTAATTTAAGAATTCAGCAAAATTCTATCACATTTGTTCAATTTACGTCGCTCCTATTTCAGATAATATATTGGGCTTGGCGGCAACTTAAAGCGCGTGGAATGACGAGTAGAATGCACTCCTAACCTTCTATGATAGGGCAATCAGAGACCCGATTAGATCATTTTATACTATGGTTAATATAAGAATTCAGCGAAATTCTATCATATTTGTTCAATGTATGTCGCTCCTATTTCAGATAGTGTATTGGGCTAAGCGGCACCTTAAAGCGCTTGAAATGACGAGTAAAATGCACTATTAAACTTCTATGATAGGGCAATCGGAGACCCGATTAGATCACTTTATATGATGGTTAATATAAGAATTCAGCGAAATTCGATCACATTTGTTCAATTTACGTCGCTCCTATTTCAGATAGCGTATTGGGCTAGGCGGCATATTAAAGCGCGTGTAATGACGAGTAAAATGCACTACTAACCTTCTATGATAGGGCAATCAGAGACCCGATTAGATCACTTTATATGATGGTTAGTACAAGAATTCAGCGAAATTCTATCACATTTGTTCAATTTACGTCGTTCCTATTTCAGATTGCGTATTGGGTTAGGCGGCACCTTAAAGCGCATGAAATGACGAGTAAAATGCACTATTAAACTTCCATGATAGGGCAATCAGAGACCCGATTAGATAATTTCATATTATTGTTATTACAAGAATTCAACGTAATTTTATCACATTTGTTCAATTTACGTCGCTCCTATTTCAGATAGCGAATTGGGCTATGCAGCATCATAAAGCGCATGGAATGTCGAGTAAAATGCACTACTAAACTTCTATGATAGGGCAATCAGAGAACCGATTAGATCATTTTGCAGTGTGGTTAATGTAACAATTCAGCGAAATTCTATCACATTTTTTCAATTTACGTCGCTCCTATTTCAGATAGCGTATTGGGCTAAGCGGCATCTCAAAGCGCATGAAATGACGAGTGAAATGCACTATTAAACATCTAGGGTAGGGCGAACAGAGACCCGATTACACCATTTTACATTATGGTTAATATAAGAACTCAGCGAAATTCTATCACATTTGTTCAATTTACGTCGCTCCGATTTCAGATAGCGTATTGGGCTAAGCGGCATATCAAAGCGCATTAAATAGCGAGTAAAATGCACTTTTAAACTTCTAGGGATAGGCAAACAGAGATCCGATTAGATCATTTTATATTGCGGTTAATATAAGAATTCAGCGTAATTCTATCACATTTGTTCAATTTACGTCGCTCCTATTTCAGATAGCGTATTGGGCTAAGCGGCATCTTATAGCGCGTGGAATGGCGGGTAAAATGCACTATTAAACTTCTATGATAGGGCAATCAGAGACCCGATTAGATCATTTTATATTTTGGTTAATATAAGAATTTAGCGAAATTCTGTCACATTTGTTCAATTTACGTCGCTCCTACTTCAGATAGCGTATTGGGCTAAGCGGCATCTTATAGCGCGTGGAATGGCAGGTAAAATGCACTATTAAACTTCTATGATAGGGCAATCAGAGACCCGATTAGATCATTATATATTTTGGTTAATATAAGAATTTAGCGAAATTCTGTCACATTTGTGCAATTTCCGTCGCTCCTATTTCAGATAGCGTATTGGGTTAAGCGGCATCTCAAAGCGCATGAAATGACGAGTGGAATGCACTATTAAACTTATAGGGTAGGACGAACAGAGCCCCGATTAGATCATTTTATATTATGGTTAATTTAAGAATTCAGCCAAATTCTATCACATTTGTTCAATTTACGTCGCCCCTATTTCAGAGAGCCTACTGGGCTAGGCGGCAACTTAAAGCGCGTGCAATGGCGAGTAAAATGCACTATTAACCTTCTATGATAGGGCAATCAGAGACCCGATTAGATCATTTTATATTTTGGTTAATATAAGGATTCCGCGAAATTCTATCAGATTTGTTCAATTTACGTCGCTCCTATTTCAGATAGCGTATTGGGCTAAGAGGCATCTCAAAGCGCATGCAATGGCGAGTAAAATGCACTATTAAACTTCTAGGGTAGGGCAAACAGAGACCCGATTAGATCATTTTATATTATGGTGAACTTAAGAATTCAGCAAAATTCTATCACATTTGTTCAATTTACGTCGCTCCTATTTCTGATAGCGTATTGGGCTAAGCGGCATCTCAAAGAGCATGGCATGGCGAGTAAAATGCACTATTAAACTAGTAGGGTAGGGCAAACAGAGACCCGATTATATCATTTTAAATTATAGTTAATTTAAGAATTCAGCAAAATTCTATCACATTTGTACAATTTACGTCGCTCCTATTTCAGACAGCGTATAGGGCTAAGCGGCATCTCAAAGCGCATGAAATGTCGAGTGAAATGCACTATCAAACTTGTAGGGCAGGGCAGACAGGGACCTGATTAGATCATTTTACATTATGGTTAATTTAAGAATTCACCGAAATTCCATCACATTTGTTCAATTTACGTCGCTCCTATTTCGGATAGCGTATTGGGATAAGCGGCATCTCAAAGCGCATGAAATGGCGAGTAAAATGCACTATTAAACTTGTAGGGTAAGGCAAAGAGAGACCCGATTAGATCATTTTATATTACGGTTAATATAAGAATTCAGTGTAATTCTATCACATTTGTTCAATTTACGTCGCTCCTATTTCAGATAGCGTATTGGGCTAAGCGGCATCTCAAAGCGCATGAAATAGCGAGTAAAATGCACTATTAAACTTGTAGGGTAGGGCAAACAGAGACCCGATTAGACCATTTTATATTTCGGTTAATATAAGAATTCAGCAAAATTCTATCACATTTGTTCAATTACGTCGCTCCTATTTCAGATAGCCTACTGGGCTATGCGGCATCTTAAAGCGCGTAGAATGGCGGGTAAAGCGCACTATTAACCTTGTATGATAGGGCAATCAGAGACCCGATTAGATCATTTTATGTTTTAGTTAATATAAGAATTCAGCGAAATTCTACCACATTTGTTCTATTTACGTCGCTCCTATTTCAGATAGCGTATTGGGCTAAGCGGCATCTCAAAGCGCATGAAATGGCGAGTAAAATGCACTATTAAACTTCTATGATAGGGCAATCAGAGACCCGATTAGATCATTTTATATTATGGTTAATATAAGAATGCAGCGTAATTCTATTACATTTGTTCAATTTACGTCGCTCCTATTTCAGATAGCCTACTGGGCTATGCGGCATCTTAAAGCGCGTGGAATGGCGAGTAAAATTCTCTAATTAACTTCTATGATAGGGCAATCAGAGACCCGATTAGATCATTTTATATTTTGGTTAATATAAGAATTCAGCGAAATTCTATCACATTTGTTCAATTTACGTCGCTCGTATTTCAGATAGCGTACTGGGCTAAGCGGCATCTCAAAGCGCATGAAATGGCGAGTAAAATGCACTATTAAACTTCTAGGGTAGGGCGAACAGAGACCCGATTAGATCATTTTATATTTTGGTTAATATAAGAATTTAGCGTAATTCTATCACATTTGTTCAATTTACGTCGCTCCTATTTCAGATAGCGTATTGGGCTAAGCGGCATCTCAAAGCGCATGAAATGGCGAGTAAAATGCACTCTTAAACTTCTATGATAGGGCAATCAGAGACCCGATTAGATCATTTTATATTTTGTTTAATATAAGGATTCAGCGAAATTCTATCACATTTGTTCAATTTACGTCGCTCCCATTTCAGATTGCGTATTGGGCTAAGCGGCATCTCACAGCGCATGAAATGGCGAGAATATACACTATTAAACTTCTAGGGTAGGGCGAACAGAGACCCGATTAGATCATTTTACATTATGGTTAATATAAGAATTCAGCGAAATTCTATCACATTTGTTCAATTTACGTCGCTCATATTTCAGATAGCGTATTGGGCTAAGCGGCATCTCAGAGCGCATGAAATGGCGAGCAAAATGCACTATTAAACTTCTAGGGTATGGCGAACAGAGACCCAATTAGATCATTTTACATTATGGTTAATATAAGAATTCAGCGAAATTCTATCAGATTTGTTCAATTTACATCGCTCCTATTTCAGACAGCGTATTGGGCTAAGCAGCATCTCAAAGCGCATGAAATGGCGAGTAAAATGCACTATTAAACTTCTAGGGTAGGGCGAACAGAGACCCGATTAGATCATTTTATATTTTGGTTAATATAAGAATGTAGCGTAATTCTATCACATTTGTTCAATTTACGTCGCTCCTATTTCTGATAGCGTATTCTGCTAAGCGGCATCTCAAAGAGCATGACATGGCGAGTAAAATGCACTATTAAACTAGTAGGGTAGGGCAAACAGAGACCCGATTATATCATTTTATATTATGGTTAATTTAAGAATTCAGCAAAATTCTATCACATTTGTACAATTTACGTCGCTCCTATTTCAGACAGCGTACTGGGCTAGGCGGCATCTTAAAGCGCGTGGAATGGCGAGTAAAATGCACTATTAAACGTCTATGATAGGGAATCAGAGACCCGATTAGATCATTTTATATTTTGGTTAATATAAGTATTCAGCGAAATTCTATTACATTAGTTCAATTTACGTCGCTCCTATTTCAGATAGCGTATTGGGCTAAGCGGCATCTCAAAGCGCATGAAATGGCGAGTAAAATGCACTATTAAACTTCTATGATAGGGCAATCAGAGACCCGATTAGATCATTTTATATTTTGTTTAATATAAGGATTCAGCGAAATTCTATCACATTTGTTCAATTTACGTCGCTCCCATTTCAGATTGCGTATTGGGCTAAGCGGCATCTCACAGCGCATGAAATGGCGAGAATATACACTATTAAACTTCTAGGGTAGGGCGAACAGAGACCCGATTAGATCATTTTACATTATGGTTAATATAAGAATTCAGCGAAATTCTATCACATTTGTTCAATTTACGTCGCTCATATTTCAGATACCGTATTGGGCTAAGCGGCATCTCAGAGCGCATGAAATGGCGAGCAAAATGCACTATTAAACTTCTAGGGTATGGCGAACAGAGACCCGATTAGATCATTTTACATTATGGTTAATATAAGAATTCAGCGAAATTCTATCAGATTTGTTCAATTTACATCGCTCCTATTTCAGACAGCGCATTGGGCTAAGCAGCATCTCAAAGCGCATGAAATGGCGAGTAAAACGTACTATTAAACTTCTAGGGTATGGCGTACAGAGACCCGATTAGATCATTTTACATTATGGTTAATATAAGAATTCAGCATAATTCTATCACATTTGTTCAATTTACGTCGCTCCTATTTCAGATAGCGTATTGGGCTAAGCAGCATCTCAAAGCGCATGAAATGGCGAGTAAAATGCACTGTTAACCTTCTACGATAGGGCAATCAGAGACCCGATTAGATCATTTTATATTTTGGTTAATATAAGGATTCAGCGTAATTCTATCACATTTGTTCAACTTACGTCGCTCCTATTTCAGATAGCGTACTGGGCTAGGCGGCATCTTAAAGCGCGTGGAATGGCGAGTAAAATGCACTATTAATCTTCTATGATAGGGCAATCAGAGACCCGATTAGATCATTTTATATTTTGGTTAATATAAGGATTCAGCGAAAATCTATCAGATTTGTTCAATTTATGTCGCTCCTATTTCAGATAGCCTATTGGGCTAAGAGGCATCTCAAAGCGCATGCAATGGCGAGTAAAATGCACTATTAAGCTTCTAGGGTAGGGCAAACAGAGACCCGATTAGGTCACTTTATATTATGGTGAATTTAAGAATTCAGCAAAATTCTATCACATTTGTTCAATTTACGTCGCTCCTATTTCTGATAGCGTATTCCGCTAAGCGGCATCTCAAAGAGCATGACATGGCGAGTAAAATGCACTATTAAACTAGTAGGGTAGGGCAAACAGAGACCCGATTATATCATTTTATATTATGGTTAATTTAAGAATTCAGCAAAATTCTATCACATTTGTACAATTTACGTCGCTCCTATTTCAGACAGCGTACTGGGCTAGGCGGCATCTTAAAGCGCGTGGAATGGCGAGTAAAATGCACTATTAACCTTCTACGATAGGGCAATCAGAGACCCGATTAGATCATTTTATATTTTGGTTAATATAAGTATTCAGCGAAATTCTATTACATTAGTTCAATTTACGTCGCTCCTATTTCAGATAGCGTATTGGGCTAAGCGGCATCTCAAAGCGCATGAAATGGCGAGTAAAATAAACTATTAAACTTCTAGGGTAGGGCGAACAGACACCCGATTAGATCATTTTACATTATGGTTAATATAAGAATTCAGCGAAATTGTATCACATTTGTTCAATTTACGTCGCTCCTATTACAGATAGCGTATTGGGCTAAGATGTATCTCAAAGCGCATGAAATGACGAGTAAAATGCACTATTAAACTTCTAGGGTAGGGCAAGCAGAGACCCGATTATATCATTTTATATTATGGTTAATTTAAGAATTCAGCGAAATTCTATCACATTTGTTCAATTTACGTCGCTCCTATTACAGATAGCGTATTGGGCTAAGATGTATCTCAAAGCGCATGAAATGACGAGTAAAATGCACTATTAAACTTCTAGGGTAGGGCAAACAGTGACCCGATTAGATCTTTTTATATTGCGGTTAATATAAGAATTCAGCGAAATTCTATCCCATGTGTTCAATTTACGTCGCTTGTATTTCAGACAGCGTATTGGGTTAAGCGGCTTCTGAAAGCGCATGAAATGGCGAGTAAAATGCACTATTAAACTTCTAGGGTAGGGCAAGCAGAGACCCGATTATATCTTTTTATATTGCGGTTAATATAAGAATTCAGCGTAATTCTATCACATTTGTTCAATTTACGTCGCTCCTATTTCAGATAGCGTACTGGGCAAGGCGGCATCTTAAAGCGCGTGGAATGGCGAGCAAAATGCACTATGAGACTTCTGGGTTAGGGCAAACAGAGACCCGGTTAGAACATTTTATATTATGTTTAATTTAAGAATTCAGCGAAATTCTCTCACATTTGTTCAATTTACGTCGCTCCTATTTCTGATAGCGTATTGGGCTAAGCGGCATCTGAAACAGCATTATATGGCGAGTAAAATGCAGTATTAAACTAGTAGGGTAGGGCAAACAGAGACCCGATTAGATCATTTTAGATTAAGGTTAATATAAGAATTCAGCAAAATTCTATCACATTTGTTCAATTTACGTCGCTCATATTTCAGATAGCGTACTGTGCTAGCCGACATCTTAAAGCGCGTGGAATGGCGAGCAAAATGCACTATGAGACTTCTGGGTTAGGGCAAACAGAGACCCGGTTAGAACATTTTATATTATGTTTAATTTAAGAATTCAGCGAAATTCTCTCACATTTGTTCAATTTACGTCGCTCCTATTTCTGATAGCGTATTGGGCTAAGCGGCATCTGAAACAGCATTATATGGCGAGTAAAATGCAGTATTAAACTAGTAGGGTAGGGCAAACAGAGACCCGATTAGATCTTTTGATATTATGGTTAATTTAAGAATTCAGCAAAATTCTATCACATTTGTGCAATTTATGTCGCTCCTATTTCTGATGGCGTACTGGGCTAGGCGGCATCTTAAACCGCGTGGAATGGCGAGTAGAATGCACCATTAAACTTCTCTGATAGGGAATCAGAGACCCGATTAGATCATTTTATATTTTGGTTAATATAAGGAATCAGCGAAATTCTATCACATTTGTTCAATTTACGTCGCTCCTATTTCAGATAGCGTACTGGCCTGGGCGGCATCTTAAAGCGCGTGGAATGGCGAGTAAGATGCACTATTAAACGTCTAGGGTAGGGCAAACAGAGACCCGATTAAATCATTTAACATTAAGGTTAATATAAGAATTCAGGGAAGTTCTATCACATTTGTTCAATTTACGTCGCTCCTATTTCAGATAGCGTACTGCGCCAGGCGGCATCTTAAAGCGCGTGGAATGGCGAGTACAAATCACTATTAAACTTCTATGATAGGGCCATCAGAGACCCGATTAGATCATTTTATATTTTCTTTAATATAAGAATTCAGCGAAATTCTATCACATATGTTTAATTTACGTCGCTCCTATTTCAGATAGCGTATTGGGCTAAGCGGCGTCACAAAGCGCATGAAATGGCAAGTAAAATGCTTTTCTAAACTTCTAGGGTAGGGCAAACAGAGACACGATTAGATCATTTTATATTATGGTTAATTAAAGAATTCAGCAAAATTCTATCACATTTGTTCAATTTACGTCGCGCCTATTTCAGATAGCGTACTGGGCCAGGCAGCATCTTAAAGCGCGTGGAATGGCGAGTACAAATCACTATTAAACTTCTATGATAGGGCAATCAGAGACCCGATTAGATCATTTTATATTTTGGTTAATATAAGAGTTCAGGGAAATTCTATCACATATGTTCAATTTACGTCGCTCCTATTTCAGATAGCGTATTGGGCTAAGCAGCATCTCAAAGCGCATGAAATGGCGAGTAAAATGCACTATTAAACTTCTAGGGTAGGGCAAACAGGAACCCGATTAGATCATTTTATATTTTGGTTAATATTAGAATTCAGCGTAATTCTATCACATTTGTTCAACTTACGTCGCTACTTTTTCAGATAGCGTACTGTGCTAGTCGGCATCTTAAAGCGCGTGGAATGGCGAGCAAAATGCACTATGAAACTTCTGGGTTAGGGCAAACAGAGACCCGGTTAGATCATTTTATATTATGGTTAATTTAAGAATTCAGCTAAATTCTATCACATTTGTTCTATTTACGTCGCTCCTATTTCTGATAGCGTATTGGGCTAAGCGGCATCTGAAAGAGCATGATATGGCGAGTAAAATCCTGTATTAAACTAGTAGGGTAGGGCAAACAGAGACCCGATTAGATCTTTTTATATTATGGTTAATTTATGAATTCAGCAAAATTCTATCACATTTGTACAATTTATGTCGCTCCTATTTCTGATGGCGTACTAGGCTAGGCGGCATCTTAAACCGCGTGGAATGGCGAGTAAAATGCACCATTAAACTTCTATGATAGGGTATCAGAGACCCGATTAGATCATTTTATATTTTGGTTAATATAAGGATTCAGCGAAATTCTATCACATTTGTTCAATTTACGTCGCTCCTATTTCAGATAGCGTACTGGGCTGGGCGGCATCTTAAAGCGCGTGGAATGGCGAGTAAAATGCACTATTAAACTTCTAGGGTAAGGCAAACAGAGACCCGATTAGATCATTTTATGTTACGGTTAATATAAGAATTCAGCGTAATTTTATCACATTTGTTCAACTTACGTCGCTCCTATTTCAGATAGCTTACTGGGCTACGCGGCATCTTAAAGCGCGTGGAATGGCGAGTAAAATGCACTATTAAACTTCTATGATAGGGCAATCAGAGACCCGATTAGATCATTTTATATTTTGCATAATATAATGGTTCAGCGAAATTCTATCACATTTGTTCAATTTACGTCGCTCCTATTTCAGATAGCGTATTGGGCTAAGCGGCATCTCAAAGAGCATGAAATGGAGAATAAAATGCACTATCAAACATCTAGGCTAGGGCGAACAGAGCCCCGATGAGATCATTTTACATTATGGTTAATAAAAGAGTTCAGCGAAATTCTATCACATTTGTTCAATTTACGTCGCTCATATTTCAGATAGCGTATTGAGCTAAGCGGCATCTCACAGGGCAAGAAATGGCGAGTAAAATGCACTACTTAACTTCTATGATAGGGCAATCAGAGACCCGATTAGATCATTTTATATTTGGGTTAATATAAGAATTCAGCGAAATTCTATCACATTTGCTCAATTTACGTCGCTCCTATTTCAGATAGCGTATTGGTCTAAGCGGCATCTCAAGGCGCATGAAATGACGAGTGAAATGCACTATTAAACATCTAGGGTAGGGCGAACAGCGACCCGATTAGATCATTTTACATTAAGGTTAATATAAGAATTCAGGGAAGTTCTATCACATTTGTTCAATTTACGTCGCTCCTATTTCAGATAATATATTGGGCTTGGCGGCAACTTAAAGCGCGTGGAATGACGAGTAGAATGCACTCCTAACCTTCTATGATAGGGCAATCAGGGACCCGATTAGATCATTTTATACTATGGTTAATATAAGAATTCAGCGAAATTCTATCATATTTGTTCAATGTATGTCGCTCCTATTTCAGATAGTGTATTGGGCTAAGCGGCACCTTAAAGCGCTTTGAAATGACGAGTAAAATGCACAACTAAGCTTCTTTGAATGGGCAATCACAGACCCGAATAGATCATATTATATTATGGTTAATATAAGAATGCTGCGTAATTCCATAACATTTGTTCAATTTACGTCGCTCCTATTTCAGACAGGGTATTGGGCTAAGCGGCACCTTAAAGCGCATGAGATGACGAGTAAAATGCACTATTAAACTTCTATGATAGGGCAATCGGAGACCCGATTAGATCACTTTATATGATGGTTAATATAAGAATTCAGCGAAATTCGATCACATTTGTTCAATTTACGTCGCTCCTATTTCAGATAGCGTATTGGGCTAGGCGGCATATTAAAGCGCGTGTAATGACGAGTAAAATGCACTACTAACCTTCTATGATAGGGCAATCAGAGACCCGATTAGATCACTTTATATGATGGTTAGTACAAGAATTCAGCGAAATTCTATCACATTTGTTCAATTTACGTCGTTCCTATTTCAGATTGCGTATTGGGTTAGGCGGCACCTTAAAGCGCATGAAATGACGAGTAAAATGCACTATTAAACTTCCATGATAGGGCAATCAGAGACCCGATTAGATAATTTCATATTATTGTTATTACAAGAATTCAACGTAATTTTATCACATTTGTTCAATTTACGTCGCTCCTACTTCAGATAGCGTATTGGGCTAGGCGGCACCTTAAAGCGCATGAAATGACAAGTAAAATGCACTGTTAAACTTCTATGATACGGCAATCAGAGACCCGATTAGATAATTTTATGTTATTGTTAATACAAGAATTCAACGTAATTTTATCACATTTGTTCAATTTACGTCGCTCCTATTTCAGATAGCGAATTGGGCTATGCAGCATCATAAAGCGCATGAAATGTCGAGTAAAATGCACTACTAAACTTCTATGATAGGGCAATCAGAGAACCGATTAGATCATTTTGCAGTATGGTTAATGTAACAATTCAGCGAAATTCTATCACATTTTTTCAATTTACGTCGCTCCTATTTCAGATAGCGTATTGGGCTAAGCGGCATCTCAAAGCGCATGAAATGACGAGTGAAATGCACTATTAAACATCTAGGGTAGGGCGAACAGAGACCCGATTACACCATTTTACATTATGGTTAATATAAGAACTCAGCGAAATTCTATCACATTTGTTCAATTTACGTCGCTCCGATTTCAGATAGCGTATTGGGCTAAGCGGCATATCAAAGCGCATTAAATAGCGAGTAAAATGCACTTTTAAACTTCTAGGGATAGGCAAACAGAGATCCGATTAGATCATTTTATATTGCGGTTAATATAAGAATTCAGCGTAATTCTATCACATTTGTTCAATTTACGTCGCTCCTATTTCAGATAGCGTATTGGGCTAAGCGGCATCTTATAGCGCGTGGAATGGCGGGTAAAATGCACTATTAAACTTCTATGATAGGGCAATCAGAGACCCGATTAGATCATTTTATATTTTGGTTAATATAAGAATTTAGCGAAATTCTGTCACATTTGTTCAATTTACGTCGCTCCTACTTCAGATAGCGTATTGGGCTAAGCGGCATCTTATAGCGCGTGGAATGGCAGGTAAAATGCACTATTAAACTTCTATGATAGGGCAATCAGAGACCCGATTAGATCATTTTATATTTTGGTTAATATAAGAATTTAGCGAAATTCTGTCACATTTGTGCAATTTCCGTCGCTCCTATTTCAGATAGCGTATTGGGTTAAGCGGCATCTCAAAGCGCATGAAATGACGAGTGGAATGCACTATTAAACTTATAGGGTAGGACGAACAGAGCCCCGATTAGATCATTTTATATTATGGTTAATTTAAGAATTCAGCCAAATTCTATCACATTTGTTCAATTTACGTCGCCCCTATTTCAGAGAGCCTACTGGGCTAGGCGGCAACTTAAAGCGCGTGCAATGGCGAGTAAAATGCACTATTAACCTTCTATGATAGGGCAATCAGAGACCCGATTAGATCATTTTATATTTTGGTTAATATAAGGATTCCGCGAAATTCTATCAGATTTGTTCAATTTACGTCGCTCCTATTTCAGATAGCGTATTGGGCTAAGAGGCATCTCAAAGCGCATGCAATGGCGAGTAAAATGCACTATTAAACTTCTAGGGTAGGGCAAACAGAGACCCGATTAGATCATTTTATATTATGGTGAACTTAAGAATTCAGCAAAATTCTATCACATTTGTTCAATTTACGTCGCTCCTATTTCTGATAGCGTATTGGGCTAAGCGGCATCTCAAAGAGCATGACATGGCGAGTAAAATGCACTATTAAACTAGTAGGGTAGGGCAAACAGAGACCCGATTATATCATTTTAAATTATAGTTAATTTAAGAATTCAGCAAAATTCTATCACATTTGTACAATTTACGTCGCTCCTATTTCAGACAGCGTACTGGGCTAGGCGGCATCTTAAAGCGCGTGGAATGGCGAGTAAAATGCAGTATTAAACGTCTATGATAGGGAATCAGAGACCCGATTAGATCATTTTATATTTTGGTTAATATAAGTATTCAGCGAAATTCCATCACATTTGTTCAATTTACGTCGCTTCTATTTCAGATAGCGTATTGGGCTAAGCAGCATCTCAAAGCGCATGAAATGGCGAGTAAAATGCACTATTAAACATCTAGGGTAAGGCAAACAGAGACCCGATTAGATCATTTTATGTTACGGTTAATATAAGAATTCAGCGTAATTCTATCACATTTGTTCCATTTACGTCGATCCTATTTCAGATAGCGTATTGGGCTAAGCAGCATCTCAAAGCGCATCAAATGGCGAGTAAAATGCACTATTAAACTTCTAGGGTAAGGCAAAGAGAGACCCGATTAGATCATCTTATATTACGGTTAATATAAGAATTCAGCGTAATTCTACCACATTTGTTCAATTTACGTCGCTCCTATTTCAGATAGCGTATAGGGCTAAGCGGCATCTCAAAGCGCATGAAATGTCGAGTGAAATGCACTATCAAACTTGTAGGGCAGGGCAGACAGGGACCTGATTAGATCATTTTACATTATGGTTAATTTAAGAATTCACCGAAATTCCATCACATTTGTTCAATTTACGTCGCTCCTATTTCGGATAGCGTATTGGGATAAGCAGCATCTCAAAGCGCATGAAATGGCGAGTAAAATGCACTATTAAACTTGTAGGGTAAGGCAAAGAGAGACCCGATTAGATCATTTTATATTACGGTTAATATAAGAATTCAGTGTAATTCTATCACATTTGTTCAATTTACGTCGCTCCTATTTCAGATAGCGTATTGGGCTAAGCGGCATCTCAAAGCGCATGAAATAGCGAGTAAAATGCACTATTAAACTTGTAGGGTAGGGCAAACAGAGACCCGATTAGACCATTTTATATTTCGGTTAATATAAGAATTCAGCAAAATTCTATCACATTTGTTCAATTTACGTCGCTCCTATTTCAGATAGCCTACTGGGCTATGCGGCATCTTAAAGCGCGTAGAATGGCGGGTAAAGCGCACTATTAACCTTGTATGATAGGGCAATCAGAGACCCGATTAGATCATTTTATATTTTAGTTAATATAAGGATTCAGCGAAATTCTACCACATTTGTTCTATTTACGTCGCTCCTATTTCAGATAGCGTATTGGGCTAAGCGGCATCTCAAAGCGCATGAAATGGCGAGTAAAATGCACTCTTAAACTTCTATGATAGGGCAATCAGAGACCCGATTAGATCATTTTATAATTTGTTTAATATAAGGATTCAGCGAAATTCTATCACATTTGTTCAATTTACGTCGCTCCCATTTCAGATTGCGTATTGGGCTAAGCGGCATCTCACAGCGCATGAAATGGCGAGAATATACACTATTAAACTTCTAGGGTAGGGCGAACAGAGACCCGATTAGATCATTTTACATTATGGTTAATATAAGAATTCAGCGAAATTCTATCACATTTGTTCAATTTACGTCGCTCATATTTCAGATAGCGTATTGGGCTAAGCGGCATCTCAGAGCGCATGAAATGGCGAGCAAAATGCACTATTAAACTTCTAGGGTATGGCGAACAGAGACCCGATTAGATCATTTTACATTATGGTTAATATAAGAATTCAGCGAAATTCTATCAGATTTGTTCAATTTACATCGCTCCTATTTCAGACAGCGTATTGGGCTAAGCAGCATCTCAAAGCGCATGAAATGGCGAGTAAAATGCACTATTAAACTTCTAGGGTAGGGCGAACAGAGACCCGATTAGATCATTTTATATTTTGGTTAATATAAGAATGTAGCGTAATTCTATCACATTTGTTCAATTTACGTCGCTCCTATTTCAGATAGCGTATTGGGCTAAGCGGCATCTCAAAGCGCATGAAATGGCGAGTAAAATGCACTATTAAACTTCTATGATAGGGCAATCAGAGACCCGATTAGATCATTTTATATTTTGTTTAATATAAGGATTCAGCGAAATTCTATCACATTTGTTCAATTTACGTCGCTCCCATTTCAGATTGCGTATTGGGCTAAGCGGCATCTCAGAGCGCATGAAATGGCGAGCAAAATGCACTATTAAACTTCTAGGGTAGGGCGAACAGAGACCCGATTAGATCATTTTATATTTTGGTTAATATAAGAATTTAGCGAAATTCATTCACATTTGTACAATTTACGTCGCTCCTATTTCTGATAGCGTATTGGGCTAAGCGGCATCTCAAAGCGCATAAAATGGCGAGTAAAATACACTATTAAATTTCGAGGGTAGGGCGAACAGTGACCCGATTAGATCATTTTATATTATGGTTAATTTAAGAATTCAGCGAAATTCTATCACATTTGTTCAATTTACGTCGCTCCTATTTCAGATAGCCTACTGGGCTAGGAGGCATCTTAAAGGGCGTGGAATGGCGGGTAAAGTGCACTATTAACCTTGTATGATAGGGCAATCAGAGACCCGATTAGATCATTTTATATTTTGGTTAATATAAGAATTCAGCGAAATTCTATCACATTTGTTCAATTTACGTCGCTCCTATTCCAGATAGCGTATTGGGCTAAGCGGCATCTCAAAGCGCATGAAATGGCGAGTAAAATGCACTATTCAACTTCTAGGGTAGGGTAAACAGAGCCCCGATTACATAATTTTATATTGCGGTTAATATAAGAATTCAGCGTAATTCTATCACATTTGTTCAATTTACGTCGCTCCTATTTCAGATAGCGTATTGGGCTAAGCAGCATCTCAAAGCGCATGATATGGCGAGTAAAATGCACTATTAAACTTCTAGTGTAAGGCAAAGAGAGACCCGATTAGATCATTTTATATTACGGTTAATATAAGAATGCAGCGTAATTCTACCACATTTGTTCAATTTACGTCGCTCCTATTTCAGATAGCGTATTGGTCTAAGCGGCATCTTAAAGCGCGTAGAATGGCGAGTAAAATGCACTATTAAACTACTATGATAGGGCAATCAGAGACTCGAGTAGATCATTTTATATTTCGATTAATATAAGAATTCAGCGAAATTCTATCACATTTGTTCAATTTACGTGGCTCCTATTTCAGATAGCGTATTGGACTAAGCGGCATCTCAAAGCGCATGAAATGGCGAGTAAAACGTACTATTAAACTTCTAGGGTATGGCGTACAGAGACCCGATTAGATCATTTTACATTATGGTTAATATAAGAATTCAGCATAATCCTATCACATTTGTTCAATTTATGTCGCTCCTATTTCAGATAGCCTATTGGGCTAAGAGGCATCTCAAAGCGCATGCAATGGCGAGTAAAATGCACTATTAAACTTCTAGGGTAGGGCAAACAGAGACCCGATTAGGCCACTTTATATTATGGTGAATTTAAGAATTCAGCTAAATTCTATCACATTTGTTCAATTTACGTCGCTCCTATTTCTGATAGCGTATTCTGCTAAGCGGCATCTCAAAGAGCATGACATGGCGAGTAAAATGCACTATTAAACTAGTAGGGTAGGGCAAACAGAGACCCGATTATATCATTTTATATTATGGTTAATTTAAGAATTCAGCAAAATTCTATCACATTTGTACAATTTACGTCGCTCCTATTTCAGACAGCGTACTGGGCTAGGCGGCATCTTAAAGCGCGTGGAATGGCGAGTAAAATGCACTATTAAACGTCTATGATAGGGAATCAGAGACCCGATTAGATCATTTTATATTTTGGTTAATATAAGTATTCAGCGAAATTCTATTACATTAGTTCAATTTACGTCGCTCCTATTTCAGATAGTGTATTGGGCTAAGCGGCATCTCAAAGCGCATGAAATGGCGAGTAAAATGCACTATTAAACTTCTATGATAGGGCAATCAGAGACCCGATTAGATCATTTTATATTTTGTTTAATATAAGGATTCAGCGAAATTCTATCACATTTGTTCAATTTACGTCGCTCCCATTTCAGATTGCGTATTGGGCTAAGCGGCATCTCACAGCGCATGAAATGGCGAGAATATACACTATTAAACTTCTAGGGTAGGGCGAACAGAGACCCGATTAGATCATTTTACATTATGGTTAATATAAGAATTCAGCGAAATTCTATCACATTTGTTCAATTTACGTCGCTCATATTTCAGATAGCGTATTGGGCTAAGCGGCATCTCAGAGCGCATGAAATGGCGAGCAAAATGCACTATTAAACTTCTAGGGTATGGCGAACAGAGACCCGATTAGATCATTTTACATTATGGTTAATATAAGAATTCAGCGAAATTCTATCAGATTTGTTCAATTTACATCGCTCCTATTTCAGACAGCGCATTGGGCTAAGCAGCATCTCAAAGCGCATGAAATGGCGAGTAAAACGTACTATTAAACTTCTAGGGTATGGCGTACAGAGACCCGATTAGATCATTTTACATTATGGTTAATATAAGAATTCAGCATAATTCTATCACATTTGTTCAATTTACGTCGCTCCTATTTGAGATAGCGTATTGGGCTAAGCAGCATCCCAAAGCGCATGAAATGGCGAGTAAAATGCACTGTTAACCTTCTACGATAGGGCAATCAGAGACCCGATTAGATCATTTTATATTTTGGTTAATATAAGAATTCAGCGTAATTCTATCACATTTGTTCAACTTACGTCGCTCCTATTTCAGATAGCGTACTGGGCTAGGCGGCATCTTAAAGCGCGTGGAATGGCGAGTAAAATGCACTATTAATCTTCTATGATAGGGCAATCAGAGACCCGATTAGATCATTTTATATTTTGGTTAATATAAGGATTCAGCGAAAATCTATCAGATTTGTTCAATTTATGTCGCTCCTATTTCAGATAGCCTATTGGGCTAAGAGGCATCTCAAAGCGCATGCAATGGCGAGTAAAATGCACTATTAAGCTTCTAGGGTAGGGCAAACAGAGACCCGATTAGGTCACTTTATATTATGGTGAATTTAAGAATTCAGCAAAATTCTATCACATTTGTTCAATTTACGTCGCTCCTATTTCTGATAGCGTATTCTGTTAAGCGGCATCTCAAAGAGCATGACATGGCGAGTAAAATGCACTATTAAACTAGTAGGGTAGGGCAAACAGAGACCCGATTATATCATTTTATATTATGGTTAATTTAAGAATTCAGCAAAATTCTATCACATTTGTACAATTTACGTCGCTCCTATTTCAGACAGCGTACTGGGCTAGGCGGCATCTTAAAGCGCGTGGAATGGCGAGTAAAATGCACTATTAAACGTCTATGATAGGGAATCAGAGACCCGATTAGATCATTTTATATTTTGGTTAATATAAGTATTCAGCGAAATTCTATTACATTAGTTCAATTTACGTCGCTCCTATTTCAGATAGCGTATTGGGCTAAGCGGCATCTCAAAGCGCGTGGAATGGCGAGTAAAATGCACTATTAAACTTCTAGGGTAGGGCGAACAGAGGCCCGATTAGATCATTTTACATTATGGTTAATATAAGAATTTAGCGTAATTCTATCACATTTGTTCAATTTACGTCGCTCCTATTTCAGATAGCGTATTGGGGTAAGCAGCATCTCAAAGCGCATGAAATGGCGAGTAAAATGCACTATTAAACTTCTATGATAGGGTAATCAGAGACCCGATTAGATCATTTTATATTTTGTTTAATATAAGAATTCAGCGAAATTCTATCACATTTGTTCAATTTACGTCGCTCCTATTTCAGATAGCCTGCTGGGCTAGGCGGCATCTTAAAGCCCGTGGAATGGCGAGTAAAATGCACTATTAAACTTCTATGATAGGGCAATCAGTGACCCGATTAGATCATTTTATATTTTGTTTAATATAAGAATTCAGCGAAACTCTATCACATTTGTTCAATTTACGTCGCTCCTATTTCAGATAGCGTATTGGGCTAAGCGGCATCTCAAAGCGCATGAAATGGCGAGTAAAATAAACTATTAAACTTCTAGGGTAGGGCGAACAGACACCCGATTAGATCATTTTACATTATGGTTAATATAAGAATTCAGCGTAATTCTATCACATTTGTTCAATTTACGTCGCTCCTATTTCAGACAGCGTATTGGGCTAAGCAGCATCTCAAAGCGCATGAAATGGCGAGTAAAATGCACTATTAACCTTCTATGATAGGGCAATCAGAGACCCGATTAGATCATTTTATATTTTGTTTAATATAAGAATTCAGGGAAATTCTATCACATTTGTTCAATTTACGTCGCTCCTATTTCAGATAGCGTATTGGGCTAAGCGGCATCTCAAAGCGCATGAAATGGCGAGTAAAATGCACTATTAAACTTCTAGGGTAGGGCGAACAGAGACCTGATTAGATCATTTTACATCATGGTTAATATAAGAATTCAGCGAAATTCTATCACATATGTTCAATTTACGTCGCTCCTATTTCAGATACCGTATTGGGGTAAGCGGCATCTCAAAGCGCATGAAATGACGAGTGAAATGTACTATTAAACTTCTAGTGTAGGCCGAACAGAGACCCGATTAGATAATTTTATATTTTGGTTAATATAAGAATTAAGCGAAATTCTATCACATTTGTTCAATTCACGTCGCTCCTATTTCAGATAGCGTATTGGGCTAAGCGGCACCTCAAAGCGCATGAAATGGCGAGTAAAATGCACTATTATACTTCTAGGGTAGGGTAAACAGAGACCCGACTACATCATTTTATATTGCGGTTAATATAACAATTCAGCGTAATTCTATCACATTTGTTCCAATTACGCCACTCCTATTTCAGATAGCCTACTGGGCTAGGGGTCATCTTAAAGCGCGTAGAATGGCGGGTAAAGCGCACTATTAACCTTGTATGATAGTGCAATCAGAGACCCGATTAGATCATTTTATATTTTAGTTAATATAAGAATTCAGCGAAATTCTACCACATTTGTTCTATTTACGTCGCTCCTATTTCAGATAGCCAACTGGGCTAGGCGGCATCCTAAAGCGCGTGGAATGACGAGTGAAATGCACTATTAAACTTCTAGGGTAGGGCGAACAGAGACCCGATTATATCATTTTATATTTTGGATAATATAAGGATTCAGTGAAATTCTATCACATTTGTTCAATTTACGTCGCTCGTATTTCAGATAGCGTACTGGGCTAAGCGGCATCTCAAAGCGCATGAAATGGCGAGTAAAATGCACTATTAAACTTCTAGGGTAGGGCGAACAGAGACCCGATTAGATCATTTTATATTTTGGTTAATATAAGAATTTAGCGTAATTCTATCACATTTGTTCAATTTACGTCGCTCCTATTTCAGATAGCGTATTGGGCTAAGCGGCATCTCACAGCGCATGAAATGTCGAGTAAAATGCACTATTAAACTTCTATGATAGGGCAATCAGAGACCCGATTAGATCATTTTATATTTTGTTTAATATTAGGAATCAGCGACATTCTATCACATTTGTTCAACTTACGTCGCTCCTATCTCGGATAGCGTATTGGGCTAAGCGGCATCTCAAAGCGCATGAAATGGCGAGTAAAATGCACTATTAAACTTCTAGGGTAGGGCAATCAGAGACCAGATTAGATCATTTTATATTTTGGTTAATATAAGAATTCAGCGTAATTCTATCACATTTGTTCAATTTACGTCGCTCCTATTTCAGACAGCGTACTGGGCTAGGCGGCATCTTAAAGCGCATGAAATGGCGAGTAAAATGCACTATTATACTTCCAGGGTAGGGTAAACAGAGACCCGATTACATCATTTTATATTTTGGTTAATATAAGAATTTAGCGTAATTCTATCACATTTGTTCAATTTACGTCGCTCCTATTTCAGATAGCCTACTGGGCTAGGCGGCACCTTAAAGCCCGTGGAATGGCGAGTAAAATGCACTATTAAACTTCTATGATAGGGCAATCAGAGACCCGATTAGATCATTTTATATTTTGATTAATATAAGAATTCAGCGAAATTCTATCACATATGTTCAATTTACGTCGCTCCCATTTCAGATAGCGCATTGGGCTAAGCGGCATCTAAAAGCGCATGAAATGTCGAGTGAAATGCACTATTAAACTTGTAGGGTAGGGCAGACAGGGACCTGATTAGATCATTTTATATTTTGGTTAATATAAGAATTCAGCGTAATTCTATCACATTTGTTCAATTTACGTCGCTCCTATTTCAGACAGCGTACTGGGCTAGGCGGCATCTTAAAGCGCATGAAACGGCGAGCAAAATGCACTATTATACTTCTAGGGTAGGGTAAACAGAGACCCGATTACATCATTTTATATTGCGGTTAATATAAGAATTCAGCGTAATTCTATCACATTTGTTCCAATTACGTCGCTCCTATTTCAGATAGCCTACTGGGCTGGGCGGCATCTTAAAGCGCGTAGAATGGCGGGTAAAGTGCACTATTAACCTTGTATGATAGGGCAATCAGAGACCCGATTAGATCATTTTATATTTTAGTTAATATAAGAATTCAGCGAAATTCTACCACATTTGTTCTATTTACGTCGCTCCTATTTCAGATAGCCAACTGGGCTAGGCGGCATCCTAAAGCGCGTGGAATGACGAGTGAAATGCACTATTAAACTTCTAGGGTATGGCGAACAGAGACCCGATTAGATCATTTTACATTATGGTTAATATAAGAATTCAGCGAAATTCTATCAGATTTGTTCTATTTACGTCGCTCCTATTTCAGATAGCCAACTGGGCTAGGCGGCATCTTAAAGCGCGTAGAATGGCGGGTAAAGTGCACTATTAACCTTGTATGATAGGGCAATCAGAGACCCGATTAGATCATTTTATATTTTGGTTAATATAAGAATTCAGCGTAATTCTACCACATTTGTTCAATTTACGTCGCTCCTATTTCAGATAGCGTACTGGGCTAGGCGGCATCTTAAAGCGCGTGGAATGGCGAGTAAAATTCTCTAATTAACTTCTATGATAGGGCAATCAGAGAGCCGATTAGATCATTTTATATTTTGGTTAATATAAGGATTCAGCGAAATTCTATCACATTTGTTCAATTTACGTCGCTCCTATTTCAGATAGCGCATTGGGCTAAGCGGCATCTCAAAGCGCATGAAATGTCGAGTGAAATGCACTATTAAACTTGTAGGGTAGGGCAGACAGGAACCTGATTAGATCATTTTATATTATGGTTAATTTAAGAATTCAGCGAAATTCTATCACATTTGTTCAATTTACGTCGCTCCTATTTCAGATAGCCTACTGAGCTAGGCGGGATCCTAAAGCGCATGAAATGGCGAGTAAAATGCACTATTAAACTTCGAGGGTAGGGCGATCAGTGACCCGATTAGATCATTTTATATTACGGTTAATATAAGAATTCAGTGTAATTCTATCACATTTGTTCAATTTACGTCGCTCCGATTTCAGATAGCGTACTGCGCTAGACGTCATCTTAAAGCGCGTGGAATGGCGAGTAAAATGCACTATTAAACTTCTATGATAGGGCAATCAGAGACCCGATTAGATCATTTTATATTTTGTTTAATATAAGAATTCAGGGAAATTCTATCACATTTGTTCAATTTACGTCGCTCCTATTTCAGATAGCGTATTGGGCTAAGCGGCATCTCAAAGCGCATTAAATGGCGAGTAAAATGCACTATTAAACTTCTAGGGTGGGGCGAACAGAGACCTGATTAGATCATTTTACATCATGGTTAATATAAGAATTCAGCGAAATTCTATCACATATGTTCAATTTACGTCGCTCCTATTTCAGATACCGTATTGGGCTAAGCGGCATCTCAAAGCGCATGACATGACGAGTGAAATGTACTATTAAACTTCTAGTGTAGGCCGAACAGAGACCCGATTAGATAATGTTATATTTTGGTTAATATAGGAATTAAGCGAAATTCTATCACATTTGTTCAATTCACGTCGCTCCTATTTCAGATAGCGTACTGGGCTAGGCGGCATCTTAAAGCGCGTGGAATGGCGAGTAAAATTCTCTAATTAACTTCTATGACAGGGCAATCAGAGACCCGATTAGATCATTTTATATTTTGGTTAATATAAGAATTCAGCGAAATTCCATCACATTTGTTCAATTTACGTCGCTCCTATTTCAGATAGCGCATTGGGCTAAGCGGCATCTCAAAGCGCATGAAATGTCGAGTGAAATGCACTATTAAACTTCGAGGGTAGGGCGATCAGTGACCCGATTAGATCATTTTATATTACGGTTAATATAAGAATTCAGTGTAATTCTATCACATTCGTTCAATTTACGTCGCTCCGATTTCAGATAGCGTACTGCGCTAGACGTCATCTTAAAGCGCGTGGAATGGCGAGTAAAATGCACTATTAAACTTCTATGATAGGGCAATCAGAGACCCGATTAGATCATTTTATATTTTGGTTAATATAAGAATTCAGCGAAACTCTATCACATTTGTTCAATTTACGTCGCTCCTATTTCAGATAGCGTATTGGGCTAAGCGGCATCTCAAAGCGCATGAAATGGCGAGTAAAATAAACTATTAAACTTCTAGGGTAGGGCGTACAGACACCCGATTAGATCATTTTACATTATGGTTAATATAAGAATTCAGCGAAATTGTATCACATTTGTACAATTTACGTCGCTCCTATTTCAGATAGCGTACTGCGCTAGGCGTCATCTTAAAGCGCGTAGAATGGCGAGTAAAATGCACTATTAAACTTCTATGATAGGGCAATCAGAGACCCGATTAGATCATTTTATATTTTGTTTAATATAAGAATTCAGGGAAATTCTATCACATTTGTTCAATTTACGTCGCTCCTATTTCAGATAGCGTATTGGGCTAACCGGCATCTCAAAGCGCATTAAATGGCGAGTAAAATGCACTATTAAACTTCTAGGGTGGGGCGAACAGAGACCTGATTAGATCATTTTACATCATGGTTAATATAAGAATTCAGCGAAATTCTATCACATATGTTCAATTTACGTCGCTCCTATTTCAGATACCGTATTGGGCTAAGCGGCATCTCAAAGCGCATGACATGACGAGTGAAATGTACTATTAAACTTCTAGTGTAGGCCGAACAGAGACCCGATTAGATAATTTTATATTTTGGTTAATATAGGAATTAAGCGAAATTCTATCACATTTGTTCAATTCACGTCGCTTCTATTTCAGATAGCGTATTGGGCTAAGCGGCACCTCAAAGCGCATGAAATGGCGAGTAAAATGGACGATTATACTTCTAGGGTAGGGTAAACACAGACCCGATTACATCATTTTATATTGCGGTTAATATAAGAATTCAGCCTAATTCTATCACATTTGTTCAAATTACGTCGCTCCTATTTCAGATAGCCTACTGGGCTCGGCGTCCTCTTAAAGCGCGTGGAATGGCGAGTAAAATGCACTACTAAACTTCTAGGGTAAGGCAAACAGAGACCCGATTAGATCATTTTATATTACGGTTAATATAAGAATTCAGCGTAATTCTATCACATTTGTTCCAATTACGTCGCTCCTATTTCAGATAGCCTACTGGGCTAGGCGGCATTTTAAAGCGCGTAGAATGGCGGGTAAAGTGCACTGTTAACCTTGTATGATAGGGCAATCAGAGACCCGATTAGATCATTTTATATTTTAGTTAATACAAGAATTCAGCGAAATTCTACCGCATTTGTTCTATTTACGTCGCTCCTATTTCAGATAGCCATCTGGGCTAGGCGGCATCCTAAAGCGCGTGGACTGACGAGTGAAATGCACTATTAAACTTCTAGGGTAGGGCGAACAGAGACCCGATTAGATCATTTTATATTTTGGTTAATATAAGAATTCAGCGAAATTCTATCACATTTGTTCAGTTTACGTCGCTCGTATTTCAGATAGCGTACTGCGCTAAGCGGCATCTCAAAGCGCATGAAATGGCGAGTAAAATGCACTATTAAACTTCTAGGGTAGGGCGAACAGAGACCCGATTAGATCATTTTATATTTTGGTTAATATAAGAATTTAGCGTAATTCTGTCACATTTGCTCAATTTACGTCGCTCCTATTTCAGATAGCGTATTGGGCTAAGCGGCATCTCAAAGCGCATGAAATGGTAAGTAAAATGCACTATTAAACTTCTATGATAGGGCAATCAGAGACCCGATTAGATCATTTTATATTTTGTTTAATATAAGGATTCAGCGAAATTCTATCACACTTGTTCAATTTACGTCGCTCCCATTTCAGATTGCGTATTGGGCTAAGCGGCATCTCACAGCGCATGAAATGGCGAGAAAATACACTATTAAACTTCTAGGGTAGGGCGAACAGAGACCCGATTAGATCATTTTACATTATGGTTAATATAAGAATTCAGCGAAATTCTATCACATTTGTTCAATTTACGTCGCTCATATTTCAGATAGCGTATTGGGCTAAGCGGCATCTCAAAGCGCATGAAATGGCGAGCAAAATGCACTATTAAACTTTTAGGGTATGGCGAACAGAGACCCGATTAGATCATTTTACATTATGGTTAATATAAGAATTCAGCGAAATTCTATCACATTTGTTCAATTCACGTCGCTCCTATTTCAGATAGCGTATTGGGCTAAGCGGCATCTCAAAGCGCATGAAATGGCGAGTAAAATGCACTGTTAAACTTCTAGGGTAGGGAGAACAGATAGCCGATTAGATCATTTTATATTACGGTTAATATAAGAATTCAGCGAAATTCTATCACATTTGTTCAATTTACGTCGCTCCTATTTCAGATAGCCTACTGGGCTAGGCGGCATGTTAAAGCGCGTGGAATTGCGAGTAAAATGCACTATTAACCTTCTATGATAGGGCAATCAGAAACCCGATTAGATCATTTTATATTTTGGTTAATATAAGAATTCAGCGTAATTCTATCACATTTGTTCAACTTACGTCGCTCCTATTTCAGATAGCGTATTGGGCTAAGCGGCATCTCAAAGCGCATTAAATGGCGCGTAAAATGCACTATTAAACTTCTAGGGTAGGGCGAACAGAGACCTGATTAGATCATTTTACATCATGGTTAATATAGGAATTCAGCGAAACTCTATCACATTTGTTCAATTTACGTCCCTCCTATTTCAGATAGCGTATTGGGCTAAGCGGCATCTCAAAGCGCATGAAATATCGAGTAAAATGCACTACTAAACTTCTGGGATAGGGCAATCAGAGACCCGATTAGATCATTTTATATTATGGTTAATATAAGAATTCTGCGTAACTCTGTCACATTTGTTCAATTTACGTAGCTCCAAGTTCAGATTGCGGATTGGGCTAGGCGGCAACTTAAAGCGCATGAAATGTCGAGTAAAATGCACTACTACACTTCTAGGATAGGGCAATCAGAGACCCGATTAGGTCATCTTATACTGTGGTTAATATAAGAATTCACCGAAATTTTATCACATTTGCTCAATTTACGTCGCCCCTATTTCAGATAGCGTATTGGGCTGGGCGGCACCTTAAAGCGCATGAAATGGCGAGTAAAATTCACTATTAAACTTCTATGATAGGGCAATCAGAGGACCGAATAGGTCGAATTATATTATGATTAATATAAGAATTCAGCGTAATTCTATCGCGTTTGTTCAATTAACGTCGCTCCTATTTCAGATAGCGTAATGGGATATGCGGCATCTTAAAGCGCATGGACTGACGAGTAAAATGTACTATTAGAATTCTATGATAGGGCAATCAGAGACCAGATGAGATCATTCTATATTATGGTTAATATGGGAATTCTGCGTAATTCTCTCACATTTGTTCAATTTACGTCGCTCCTATTTCAGATAGCGTATTGGGCTAAGCGGCATCTTAGAGCGAATGAAATGACGAGTAAAATGCGCTATTAACCTTCTCGGATAGGGCAATCAGAAACCCGAGTAGATCATATTATATTATGGTTAATATAAGAATTCTGCGTAATTCTATCACGTTTGATCAATTTACGTAGCTCCAATTTCAGATAGCGTATTGGGCTATGTGGCATCTTAAAGCGCATCAGATGCCGAGAAAATGCACTGTTAAACTACTATGATAGGGCAATCAGAGACCCGATTAGATCATTTTATATTATGGTTAATATAAGAATTCAGCCAAATTCTATCACCTTTGTTCAATATACGTGACTCCTATTTCAGATATAGTATTGGGCTAAGCAGCAACTTAAAGCGCATGAAATGGTGAGTACAATGCACTATTAAACTTCGATGATAGGGCAATCAGAGACCCGAATAGATCATATTATATTATGGTTAATATAAGAATTCTGCGTAATTCTATCACGTTTGTTTAATTTACGTAGCTCGAATTTCAGATAGCGTATTGGGCTGTCTGGTATCTTAAAGCGCATGAAATTCCGAGCAAAATTCACTATTAAACTTCTATGATAGGGCAATCAGAGACCCGATTAGATCATTTCATATTATTGTAAATATAAGAATTCAACGTAATTTTATCTCATTTGTTCAATTTACGTCGCCCCTATTACAGATAGCGTATTGGACTGGGTGGCATCTTAAAGCGCATGAAATGTCGAGTAAAATGCAATATTAAACTGCTAGGGTAGGGCAAACAGAGACCCGATTAGATCATTTTATATTATGGTTAATTTAAGAATTCAGCGAAACTCTATCACACTTGTTCAATTTACGTAGCTCCAATTTGAGTTAGCGTATTGGGCTATGCGGCACCTTAAAGCGCATGGAATGACGAGTAAAACGCACTATCAAACTTCTATGATAGGGAAATCAGAGACGCGACTAGATCATTTTATATTATTGTTAATATAAGAATTCAGCGTAATTTTATCACATTTGTTCAATTTACGTCGCTCCTACTTCAGATAGCGTATCGGGATAAGCGGCACCTAAAAGCGCATGAAATGGCGAGCAAAATGCACTATTAAACTTCTATGATAGGGCAATCAGAGACCCGATTAGATCATTTTAAGTTATGGTTAATATAAGAATTCTGCGTAATTCTATCACATTTCGTCAATTTACATCGCTCCTATTTCAGATAGCGAATTGGGATATGCGGCACCGTAAATCGCATGAAATGACGAGTAAAATGCACTATCAAGCTTCTATGATAGGGCAATCAGAGAACCGAATAGATCATCTTATATTATGGTTAATATAAGAATGCTGCGTAATTCTATCACATTTGTTTAATTAACGTCGCTCATACTACAGATAGCGTATTGGGCTAAGTGGCATCTTAAAGCGCTTGAAATGTCGAGTAAAATGCACTATTAATCTTCTAGGGTAGGCCAAAGAGAGAGCCGAGTAGATCATTTTATATTACGGTTAATATAAGAATTCTGCGGAATTCTATCCCATTTGTTCAATTTAAGTAGCTGCTATTTCAGATAGTATATTGGTCTAGGCGGCATCTTAAAGCGCGTGGAATGACGAGTAAAATGCACTGCTAACCTTCTATGATAGGGCAATGAGAGACCCGATTAGACCATTTTATATTATGGTTAATATAAGAATTCTGTGTAATTCTATCACATTTGTCCAATTTACGTCGCTCCTAATTCAGATAGCGTATTGGGCTATGCGCCACCTTAAAGCGTAAGAAATGGCGAGTAAAATGCACTATTAAACTTCTAGGGTAAGGCAAACAGAGACCCGATAACATCATTTTATATTATGGTTAATTTAACAATTCAGCGTAATTCTATCACATTTGTACAGCTTACGTCGCTCCTATTTCAGATACCGTATTGGGCTAGGCGGCACCTTAAAGCCCATGAAATGAGGAGTAAAATGCCCTATTAAACTTCTATGATAGGGCAATCAGAGACCCGAATAGATCATATTATATTATGGTTAATATAAGAATTCTGCGTAATTCTATCACATTTGTTCAATTTACGTAGCTCCTATTTCGGATAGTATATTGGTCTAGGCGGCATCTTAAAGCGCATGGAATGACGAGTAAAGTGCACTACTAACCTTCTATGATAGGGCAATCAGAGACCCGATTAGATCATTTTATATTATGGTTAATATAAGAATTCAGCATAATTGTATCACATTTGTTCAATTTACGTCGCTCCTATTTCAGATAGCGTATTGGGCTTGGCGGCACCTTAAAGCGCATGAAATGTCGAGTAAAATGCACTATCAAGCTTCTATGATAGGGCAATCAAAGACCCGAATAGATCATATTATATTATGGTTAATATAAGAATGCTGCGTAATTCTATCACATTTGTTTAATTAACGTCGCTCCTACTTCAGATAGCGTATTGGGCTAAGCGGCATCTTAAAGCGCGTGAAATGTCGAGTAGAATGTACTACTAAACTTCTAGGATAGGGCAATCAGAGACCCGATTAGATCATTCTATATTATGGTTAATATAAGAATTCTGCGTAACTCTATCACATTTGTCCGATTTACGTCGCTCCTACTTCAGATAGCGTATTGGGCTAAGCTGCATGTTAAAGCGCATGAAATGTAGAGTAAAATGTACTCTTAAGCTTCTAGGATAGGGCAATCAGAGACCGGATTAGGTCATCTTATATTATGGTTAATATAAGAATGCAGCGTAATTCTATCACATTTGTTCAATTTACGTCGCTCCTATTTCAGATATTATATTGGGCTAGACGGCATCTTAAAGCGCGTGGAATGACGAGTAATATGCGCTACTAAACTTCACGGATTTGGGCAATCAGAGACCCGATTAGGTCATGTTATAACATGATTAATATAAGAATTCAGCGTAATTCTATCACATTTGTTCAATTTACGTCGCTCCTATTTCAGATAGTATATTGGGCCATACGGCATCTTAAAACGCGTGGAATGACGAGTAATATTCGCTACTGAACTTCTCGGATAGGGCAATCAGAGACCCGATTAGGACATCTTATACTATGGTTAATATAAGAATTCTGCGTAATTCTATCACATTTGTTCAATTTACGTCGATCCTACTTCATATAGCGTATTGGGCTAAGCGGCATCTTAAAGCGCATGAAATGACGAGTAAAATACACTATTAAACTTCTAGGGTAGGGCAAACAGGGTGCCGAGATCATTTTATATTATGGTTGATATAAGATTTCAACGTAATTTTATCACATTTGTTGAATTTACGTAGCTACTATTTCAGATATCGTATTGAGCTAGGTGGCATCTTAAAGCGCATGAAATGTCGAGTAAAATGCACTACTAAGCTTCTAGGATAGGGCAATCAGAGACCCGATTAGATTATCTTATATTATGGTTAATTTAAGAATTCGTCGTAACTCTATCACATTTGGTCAATTTACGTGGCTCCAATTTCAGATAGCGTATAGGGATTGGCGGCACCCTAAAGCGCATGAAATGGCGAGTAAAATGCACTACTAAACTCCTAGGATAGGGCAATCAGAGACCCGATTAGATCATTTTATATTATGGTTAATATAAGAATGCAGCGTAATTCTATTACGTTAGTTCAATTTACGTAGCTCCAATTTCAGGTAGCGTATTGGACTAGGCGGCATCTTAAAGCGCATGAAATGTCGAGTAAAATGCACTACTAAACTTCTCGGATAGGGCAATCAGAGACCCGATTAGATCATTTTATATTATTGTTAATATAAGGATTCAACGTAATTTTATCACATTTGTTCAATTTACGTCGCTCCTATTTCAGATAGCGTAATGGGACAGGCGACATATTAAAGCGCACGGCCTGACGAGTAAAATGAACTATTAAGCTTCTATGATAGGGTAATCAGAGACCCGATTAGATCATTTTATATTATGGTTAATTTAAGAATTCAGCGAAACTGTATCACACTTGTTCAATTTACGTAGCTTCAATTTCAGATAGCGTATTGGGCTAGGCGGCACCTTAAAGCGCATGAAATGTGGAGTAAAATGCACTATTAAGCTTCTAGGGTAAGGCAATCAGAGACCCGATTAGATCATTTTATATTATGGTTAATATAAGGATGCAGCGTAATTCTATCACATTTGATCAATTTACGTCGCTCCTATTTCAGATAGCGTATTGGGCGAGGCGGCATCTTAATGCCCGTGGAATGGCGAGTAATATGCACTACTAACCATCTGTGATAGGGCAATCAAAGACCCGATTCGATCATTCTATATTATGGTTAATATAAGAATTCTGCGTAATTCTATCACATTTGATCAATTTACGTCGCTCCTATTTCAGATAGCGTAGTGGGCTAGGCGGCATCTTAAAGCGCATGGAATGGGGAGGAAAATATACTATTAAACTTCTATGATAGGGCAATCAGAGACCCGAATAGATCATTTTATATTTTGGTTAATATAAGAATGCAGCGCAATTCTATCACATTTGTTCAATTTACGTCGCTCCTATTTCAGATAGCGTATTGGGCTAAGCGGCATCTCAAAGCGTATGAAATGACGAGAGAAATAGACTATTAAACTTCCAGGGTAGGGCGAACAGAGACCCGATTAGATCATTTCACATTAAGGTTATTATAAGAATTCAGGGAAATTCTCTCACATTTGTTCAATTTACGTCGCTCCTATTTCAGATAGCGTAATGGGCTAAACGGCATCTCAATGCGCATGAAATGGCGAGTAAAATGCACTATTAAACTTCTTGGGTAGGGCAAACAGAGACCCGATTAGATCATTTTATATTATGGTTAATTATAGAATTCAGCAAAATTCTATCACATTTGTTCAATTTACGTCGCTCCTATTTCAGATAGTGTACTGGGCTAGGCGGCATCTTAAAGCGCGTTGAATGGCGAGTAAAATGCACTATTAAACTTCTATGATAGGGCAATCAGAGACCCGATTAGATCATTTTATATTTTGGTTAATATAAGAACTCAGGGAAATTCTCTCACATTTGTTCAATTTACGTCGCTCCTATTCCAGATAGCGTAATGGGCTAAACGGCATCTCATTGCGCACAAATGGCGAGTAAAACGCACTATTAAACTTCTAGGGTAGGGCAAACAGAGACACGATTAGATCATTTTATATTATGGTTAATTTAAGAATTCAGCAAAATTCTATCACATTTGTTCAATTTACGTCGCTCCTATTTCAGATAGCGTATTGGGCTAAGCGGCATCTCAAAGCGCATGACATGGCGAGCAAAATGCACTATTAAACTTCTAGGGCAGGGCAAACAGAGACCCGATTAGATCATTTTATATTATGGTTAATTTGAGAATTCAGCAAAATTCTATCACATTTGTTCAATTTACGTCACTCCCATTTCAGATAGCGTATTGGGCTAAGCGGCATCTCAAAGCGCATGAAATGACGAGTGAAATGCACTATTAAGCTTCTAGGGTAGAGCGAACAGAGACCCAATTAGATCATTTTACATTAAGGTTAATATAAGAATTCAGGGAAATTCTATCACATTTGTTCAATTTACATCCCTCCAATTTCAGATAGCGTATTGTGCTAAGCGGCACCTCAAAGCGCATGAAATGGCGAGTAAAATGCACTATTAAACTTCTAGGGTAGGGCAAACAGAGACCCGAATAGACCATTTTATATTATGGTTAATTTAAGAATTCAGCAAAATTCTATCACATTTGTTCAATTTACGTCGCTCCTATTTCAGATAGCGTACTGGTCCAGGCGGCATCTTAAAGCGCGTGGAATGGCGAGTAAAATGCACTATTAAACTTCTATGATGGGGCAATCAGAGACCCGATTAGATCATTTTATATTTTGGTTAATATAAGAATTCAGCGAAATTCTATCACATTTGTTCAATTTACGTCGCTCCAATTTCAGATAGCGTATTGTGCTAAGCGGCACCTCAAAGCGCATGAAATGGCGAGTAAAATGCACTATTAAACTTCTAGGGTAGGGCAAACAGAGACCCGAATAGACCATTTTATATTATGGTTAATTTAAGAATTCAGCAAAATTCTATCACATTTGTTCAATTTACGTCGCTCCTATTTCAGATAGCGTACTGGCCCAGGCGGCATCTTAAAGCGCGTGGAATGACGAGTAAAATGCGCTATTAAACTTCTATGATGGGGCAATCAGAGACCCGATTAGATCATTTTATATTTTGGTTAATATAAGAATTCGGCGAAATTCTATCACATTTGTTCAATTTACGTCGCTCCAATTTCAGATAGCGTATTGTGCTAAGCGGCGATCTCAAAGCGCATGAAATGTCGAGTAAAATGCACTATTAAACTTCTAGGGTAGGGCAAACAGAGACCCGAATAGACCATTTTATAATATGGTTAATTTAAAAATTCAGCAAAATTCTATCACATTTGTTCAATTTACGTCACTCCCATTTCAGATAGCGTATTGGGCTAAGCGGCATCCCAAAGCGCATGAAATGACGAGTGAAATGCACTATTAAGCTTCTAGGGTAGAGCGAACAGAGACCCGATTTGATCATTTTACATTAAGGTTAATATAAGAATTCAGGGAAATTCTATCACATTCGTTCAATTTACGCCGCTCCTATTTCAGATAGCGTACTGGACTAGGCGGCATCTTAAAAGGCGTGGAATGGAGAGTAAAATGCACTATTAAGCTTCTATGATAGGGCAATCAGAGACCTGATTAGATCATTTTATATTTTGGTTAATATAAGAATTCGGCGAAATTCTATCACATTTGTTCAATTTACGTCGCTCCCATTTCAGATAGCTAATTGGGCTAAGCGGCATCTCAAAGCGCATGAAATGACGAGTGAAATGCACTATTAAAGTTCTACGGTAGGGCGAACAGAGACCCGATTAAATCATTTTACATTAAGGTTAATATAAGAATTCAGGGAAATTCTATCACATTCGTTCAATTTACGCCGCTCCTATTTCAGATCGCGTACTGGACTAGGCCGCATCTTAAAAGGCGTGGAATGGAGAGTAAAATGCACTATTAAGCTTCTATGATAGGGCAATCAGAGACCTGATTAGATCATTTTATATTTTGGTTAATATAAGAATTCGGCGAAATTCTATCACATTTGTTCAATTTACGTCGCTCCTATTTCAGATAGCGTATTGGGCTGAGCGGCATCTCAAAGCGCATGAAATGGCGAGTGAAATGGACTATTAATCTTCTAGGGTAGGGAGAACAGAGACCCGATTAGATCATTTTACATTAAGGTTAATATAAGAATTCAGCGAAATTCTATCACATTTGCTCAATTTACATCGCTCCTATTTCAGATAGCGTATTGTGCTAAGCGGCATATCAAAGCGCATGAAATAACGAGTAAAATGCATTATTAAACTTCTATTGTAGGGCAAACAGAGACCCGCTTAGATCATTTTATATTATGGTTAATTTAAGAATTCAGCGAAATTCTATCACATTTGTTCAATTTACGTCACTCCTAATTCAGAGAGCGTACTGGGATAGGCGGCATCTTAAAGCGTGTGGGATGGCGAGTAAAATGCACTATTAAACTTCTATGATAGGGCAATCAGAGACCGGATTAGATCATTTTATATTTAGGTTAATATAAGAATTCAGCGAAATTCTATCACATTTGTTCAATTTACGTCGCTCCTATTTCAGATAGCGTACTGGGCTAGACGGCATCTTAAAGCGCGTGGAATGGCGAGTAAAATGCACTATTACACTTCTATAATAGGGCAATCAGAGACCCGATTCTATCACATTTGTTCAATTTACGTCACTCCTATTTCAGATAGCGTATTGGGCTAAGCGGCATATCAAAGCGCATGACATGGCGAGCAAAATGCACTATTAAACTTCTAGGGTAGGGCAAACAGAGACCCGATTAGATCATTTTAAATTATGGTTAATTTAAGAATTCAGGGAAAGTCTATCACATTTGTTCAATTTACGTCGCTCCTATTTCAGATAGCGTATTGGGCTAAGCGGCATCTCAAAGCGCATGAAATGACGTGTGAAATGCACTATTAAACTTCTAGGGTAGGGCGAACAGAGACCCGATTAAATCATTTTACTTTAAGGTTAATATAAGAATTCAGCGAAATTCTATCACATTTGTTCAATTTACGTCGCACCAATTTCAGATAGCGTATTGGGCTAAGCGGCATCTCAGAGCGCATGAAATAGCGAGTAAAATGCACTATTAAACTTCTACGGTAGGGCAAACAGAGACCCGAATAGACCATTTTATATTATGGCTAATTTAAGAATTCAGCAAAATTCTATCACATTTGTTCAATTTACGTCGCTCCTATTTCAGATAGCGTACTGGGCTAGGCGGCATCTTAAAGCGCGTGGAATGGCGAGTAAAATGCACTATTAAACGTCTATGATAGGGCAATCAGAGACCCGATTAGATCATTTTTTATTTTGGTTAATATAAGAATTCAGCGAAATTCTATCACATTTGTTCAATTTACGTCACTCCTATTTCAGATAGCGTATTGGGCTAAGCGGCATATCAAAGCGCATGACATGGCGAGCAAAATGCACTATTAAACTTCTAGGGTAGGGCAAACAGAGACCCGATTAGATCATTTTAAATTATGGTTAATTTAAGAATTCAGGGAAAGTCTATCACATTTGTTCAATTTACGTCGCTCCTATTTCAGATAGCGTATTGGGCTAAGCGGCATCTCAAATCGCATGAAATGACGTGTGAAATGCACTATTAAACTTCTAGGGTAGGGCGCACAGAGACCCGATTAAATCATTTTACTTTAAGGTTAATATAAGAATTCAGCGAAATTCTACCACATTTGCTCAATTTACATCGCTCCTATTTCAAATAGCGTATTGGGCTAAGCGGCATATCAAAGCGCATGAAATAACGCGTAAAATGCATTATTAAACTTCTAGGGTAGGGCAAACAGAGACCTGATTAGATCATTTTATATTATGGTTAATTTAAGAATTCAGCAAAATTCTATCACATTTGTTCAATTTACGTCGCTCCTATTTCAGATAGCGTATTGGGCTAAGCGGCATCTCAAAGCGCATGACATGGCGAGCAAAATGCACTATTAAACTTCTAGGGTAGGGCAAACAGAGACCCGATTAGATCATTTTATATTATGGTTAATTTAAGAATTCAGCAAAATTCTATCACATTTGTTCAATTTACGTCGCTCCTATTTCAGATAGCGTATTGGGCTAAGCGGCATCTCAAAGCGCATGAAATGACGAGTGAAATGCACTATTAAACTTCTAGGGTAGGGCGAACAGAGACCCGATTAGATCATTTTACATTAAGGTAAATATAAGAATTCAGGGAAATTCTATCACATTTGTTCAATTTACGTCGCTCCTATTTCAGATAGCGTACTGGACTAGGCGGCATCTCAAAGCGCATGAAATGACGAGTGAAATGCACTATTAAACTTCTAGGGTAGAGCGAACGGAGACCCGATTAGATCATTTTACATTAAGGTTAATATAAGAATTCAGGGAAATTCTATCACATTTGTTCAGTTTACGTCGCTCCAATTTCAGGTAGCGTATTGTGCTAAGCGGCACCTCAAAGCGCATGAAATGGCCAGTAAAATGCACTATTAAACTTCTAGGGTAGGGCAAACAGAGACCCGAATAGACCATTTTATATTATGGTTAATTTAAGAATTCAGCAAAATTCTAACACATTTGTTCAATTTACGTCGCTCCTATTTCAGATAGCGTACTGGTCCAGGCGGCATCTTAAAGCGCGTGGAATGGCGAGTAAAATGCACTATTAAACTTCTATGATGGGGCAATCAGCGACCCGATTAGATCATTTCATATTTTGGTTAATATAAGAATTCAGCGAAATTCTATCACATTTGTTCAATTTACGTCGCTGCAATTTCAGATAGCGTATTGTGCTAAGCGGCACCTCAAAGCGCATGAAATGGCGAGTAAAATGCACTATTAAACTTCTAGGGTAGGGCAAACAGAGACCCGAATAGACCATTTTATATTATGGTTAATTTAAGAATTCAGCAAAATTCTATCACATTTGTTCAATTTACGTCGCTCCTATTTCAGATAGCGTACTGGTCCAGGCGGCATCTTAAAGCGCGTGGAATGGCGAGTAAAATGCACTATTAAACTTCTATGATGGGGCAATCAGAGACCCGATTAGATCATTTTATATTTTGGTTAATATAAGAATTCAGCGAAATTCTATCACATTTGTTCAATTTACGTCACTCCCATTTCAGATAGCGTATTGGGCTAAGCGGCATCTCAAAGCGCATGAAATGACGAGTGAAATGCACTATTAAACTTCTAGGGTAGGGCGAACAGAGACCCGATTAAATCATTTTACTTTAAGGTTAATATAAGAATTCAGCGAAATTCTATCACATTTGCTCAATTTACATCGCTCCTATTTCAGATAGCGTATTGGGCTAAGCGGCATATCAGAGCGCATGAAATAACGAGTAAAACGCATTATTAAACTTCTAGGGTAGGGCAAGCAGAGACCCGATTAGATCATTTTAAATTATGGTTAATTTAAGAATTCAGGGAAAGTCTATCACATTTGTTCAATTTACGTCGCTCCTATTTCGGATAGCGTAGTGGGCAAGGCGGCATCTTATAGCGCGTGGAATGGGTAGGAAAATATACTATTCAACTTCTATGATAGGGCAATCAGAGACCCGATTAGATCATTTTATATTTTGGTTAATATAAGAATTCAGCGAAATTCTATCACATTTGTTCAATTTACGTCGCTCCTATTTCAGATAGCTGATTGGGCTAAGCGGCATCTCAAAGCGCACGAAATGACGAGAGAAATGCACTATTAAACTTCTTGGGTAGGGCGAACTGAGACCCGATTAACTGATTTTACTTTAAGCTTAATATAAGAATTCAGCGAAATTCTATCACATTTGCTCAATTTACATCGCTCCTATTTCAGATAGCGTATTGTGCTAAGCGGCATATCAAAGCGCATGAAATAACGAGTAAAATGCATTATCAAACTTCTAGGGTAGGGCACACAGAGACTCGATTAGATCATTTTATATTATGGTTAATTTAAGAATTCTGCGAAATTCTATCACATTTGTTCAATTAACGTCGCTCCCATTTCAGATAGCGTAGTGGGCAAGGCGGCATCTTAAAGCACGTGGAACGGGGAGGAAAATATACTATTCAACTTCTATGATAGGGCAATCAGATACCCGATTAGATCATTTTATATTTTGGTTAATATAAGAATTCAGCGAAATTCTATCACATTTGTTCAATTTACGTCGCACCAATTTCAGATAGCGTATTGGGCTAAGCGGCATCTCAGAGCGCATGAAATAGCGAGTAAAATGCACTATTAAACTTCTAGGGTAGGGCAAGCAGAGACCCGAATAGACCATTTTATATTATGGCTAATTTAAGAATTCAGCAAAATTCTATCACATTTGTTCAATTTACGTCGCTCCTATTTCAGATAGCGTACTGGGCTAGGCGGCATCTTAAAGCGCGTGGAATGGCGAGTAAAATGCACTATTAAACGTCTATGATAGGGCAATCAGAGACCCGATTAGATCATTTTTTATTTTGGTTAATATAAGAATTCAGCGAAATTCTATCACATTTGTTCAATTTACGTCACTCCTATTTCAGATAGCGTATTGGGCTAAGCGGCATCTCAAAGCGTATGAAATGACGAGTGAAATGCACTATTAAGCTTCTAGGGTAGAGCGAACAGAGACCCGATTAGATCATTTTACATCAAGGTTAATATAAGAATTCAGGGAAATTCTATAACATTCGTTCAATTTACGCCGCTCCTATTTCAGATAGCGTACTGGACTAGGCGGCATCTTAAAAGGCGTGGAATGGAGAGTAAAATGCACTATTAAGCTACTATGATAGGGCAATCAGAGACCTGATTAGATCATTTTATATTTTGGTTAATATAAGAATTCGGCGAAATTCTATCACATTTGTTCAATTTACGTCGCTCCTATTTCAGGTAGCGTATTGGGCTAAGCGGCATCTCAAAGCGCATGACATGGCGAGCAAAATGCACTATTAAACTTCTAGGGTAGGGCAAACAGAGACCGGATTAGATCATTTTATATTATGGTTAATTTAAGAATTCCGGGAAAGTCTATCACATTTGTTCAATTTACGTCGCTCCTATTTCAGATAGCGTATTGGGCTAAGCGGCATATCAAAGCGCATGACATGGCGAGCAAAATGCACTATTAAACTTCTAGGGTAGGGCAAACAGAGACCCGATTAGATCATTTTAAATTATGGTTAATTTAAGAATTCAGGGAAAGTCTATCACATTTGTTCAATTTACGTCGCTCCTATTTCAGATAGCGTATTGGGCTAAGCGGCATCTCAAAGCGCATGAAATGACGTGTGAAATGCACTATTAAACTTCTAGGGTAGGGCGAACAGAGACCCGATTAAATCATTTTACTTTAAGGTTAATATAAGAATTCAGCGAAATTCTACCACATTTGCTCAATTTACATCGCTCCTATTTCAAATAGCGTATTGGGCTAAGCGGCATATCAAAGCGCATGAAATAACGCGTAAAATGCATTATTAAACTTCTAGGGTAGGGCAAACAGAGACCCGATTAGATCATTTTATATTATGGTTAATTTAAGAATTCTGCGAAATTCTATCACATTTGTTCAATTTACGTCGCTCCTATTTCAGATAGCGTATTGGGCTAAGCGGCATCTCAAAGCGCATGACATGGCGAGCAAAATGCACTATTAAACTTCTAGGGTAGGGCAAACAGAGACCCGATTAGATCATTTTATATTATGGTTAATTTAAGAATTCAGCAAGATTCTATCACATTTGTTCAATTTACGTCGCTCCTATTTCAGATAGCGTATTGGGCTAAGCGGCATCTCAAAGCGCATGACATGGCGAGCAAAATGCACTATTAAACTTCTAGGGTAGGGTAAACAGAGACCCGATTAGATCATTTTATATTATGGTTAATTTAAGAATTCAGCAAAATTCTATCACATTTGTTCAATTTACGTCGCTCCTATTTCGGATAGCGTAGTGGGCTAAGCGGCATCTCAAAGCGCACGAAATGACGAGAGAAATGCACTATTAAACTTCTTGGGTAGGGCGAACAGAGACCCGATTAACTGATTTTACTTTAAGCTTAATATAAGAATTCAGCGAAATTCTATCACATTTGCTCAATTTACATCGCTCCTATTTCAGATAGCGTATTGTGCTAAGCGGCATATCAAAGCGCATGAAATAACGAGTAAAATGCATTATCAAACTTCTAGGGTAGGGCACACAGAGACTCGATTAGATCATTTTATATTATGGTTAATTTAAGAATTCTGCGAAATTCTATCACATTTGTTCAATTAACGTCGCTCCCATTTCAGATAGCGTAGTGGGCAAGGCGGCATCTTAAAGCACGTGGAACGGGGAGGAAAATATACTATTCAACTTCTATGATAGGGCAATCAGATACCCGATTAGATCATTTTATATTTTGGTTAATATAAGAATTCAGCGAAATTCTATCACATTTGTTCAATTTACGTCGCTCCTATTTCAGATAGCGTATTGGACTAAGCGGCATCTCAAAGCGTATGAAATGACGAGTGAAATGTACTATTAAACTTCTAGGGTAGGGCGAACAGAGACCCGACTAGATCATTTCACATTAATGTTAATATAAGAATTCAGGGAAATTCTCTCACATTTGTTCAATTTACGTCGCTCCTATTTCAGATAGCGTAATGGGCTAAGCGGCATCTCAGAGCGCATGAAATAGCGAGTAAAATGCACTATTAAACTTCTAGGGTAGGGCAAACAGAGACCCGAATAGACCATTTTATATTATGGCTAATTTAAGAATTCAGCAAAATTCTATAACATTTGTTCAATTTACGTCGCTCCTATTTCAGATAGCGTACTGGGCTAGGCGGCATCGTAAAGCGCGTGGAATGGCGAGTAAAATGCACTATTAAACGTCTATGATAGGGCAATCAGAGACCCGATTAGATCATTTTTTATTTTGGTTAATATAAGAATTCAGCGAAATTCTATCACATTTGTTCAATTTACGTCACTCCTATTTCAGATAGCGTATTGGGCTAAGCGGCATCTCAAAGCGTATGAAATGACGAGTGAAATGCACTATTAAGCTTCTAGGGTAGAGCGAACAGAGACCCGATTAGATCATTTTACATTAAGGTTAATTTAAGAATTCAGGGAAAGTCTATCACATTTGTTCAATTTACGTCGCTCCTATTTCAGATAGCGTATTGGGCTGAGCGGCATCTCAAAGCGCATGAAATGACGAGCGAAATGCACTATTAAACTTCACGGGTAGGGCGAACAGAGACCCGATTAGATCATTTTACAATAAGGTTAATATAAGAATTCAGGGAAATTCTACCACATTTGTTCAATTTACGTCGCTCCTATTTCAGATAGCGTACTGGACTAGGCGGCATCTTAAAAGGCGTGGAATGGAGAGTAAAATGCACTATTAAACTTCTATGATAGGGCAATCAGAGACCTGATTAGATCATTTTATATTTTGGTTAATATAAGAATTCAGCGAAATTCTATCACATTTGTTCAATTAACGTCGCTCCTATTTCAGATAGCCTATTGGGCTAAGCGGCATCCCAAAGCGCATGAAATGGCGAGTAAAATGCACTATTAAACTTCTAGGGTAGGGCAAACAGAGACCCGATTAGATCATTTTATATTATGGTTAATTTAAGAATTCAGCGAAATTCTATCACATTTGTTCAATTAACGTCGCTCCTATTTCAGATAGCGTAGTGGGCTAGGCGGCATCTTAAGGTGCGTGGAATGGGGAGGAAAACATACTATTCAACTTCTATGATAGGGCAATCAGAGACCCGATTAGATCATTTTATATTTTGGTTAATATAAGAATTCAGCGAAATTCTATCACATTTGTTCAATTTACGTCGCTCCTATTTCAGATAGCGTATTGTACTAAGCGGCATCTCAAAGCGTATGAAATGACGAGTGAAATGGACTATTAAACTTCTAGGGTAGGGCGAACAGAGACCCGACTAGATCATTTCACATTAATGTTAATATAAGAATTCAGGGAAATTCTCTCACATTTGTTCAATTTACGTCGCTCCTATTTCAGATAGCGTAATGGGCTAAACGGCATCTCAATGCGCATGAAATGGCGAGTAAAATCCTCTATTAAACTTCTAGGGTCGGTCAAACAGAGACCCGAATAGACCATTTTATATTATGGTTAATTTAAGAATTCAGCAAAATTCTATCACATTTGTTCAATTTACGTCGCTCCTATTTCAGATAGCGTACTGGACTAGGCGGCTTCTCAAAAGGCGTGGAATGGAGAGTAAAATGCACTATTAATCTTCTATGATAGGGCAATCAGAGACCTGATTAGATCATTTTATATTTTGGTTAATATAAGAATTCGGCGAAATTCTATCACATTTGTTCAATTTACGTCGCTCCTATTTCAGATAGCGTATTGGGCTAAGCGGCATCCCAAAGCGCATGACATGTCGAGCAAAATGCACTATTAAACTTCTAGGGTAGGGCAACCAGAGACCCGAGTAGATCATTTTATGTTATGGTCAATTTAAGAATTCAGGGAAAGTCTATCACATTTGTTCAATTTTCGTCGCTCCTATTTCAGATAGCGTAATGGGCTAAGCGGAATCTCAAAGCGCATGAAATGGCGAATAAAATGCACTACTATACTTCTAGGGTAGGGCAAACAGAGACCCGATTAGATCATTTTATATTTTGGTTAATATAAGAATTCGGCGAAATTCTATCACATTTGTTCAATTTACGTCGCTCCTATTTCAGATAGCGTATTGGGCTAAGCGGCATCTTAAAAGGCGTGGAATGGAGAGTATAATGCACTATTAATCCTCTATGATAGGGCAATCAGAGACCCGATTAGATCATTTTATATTATGGTTAATTTCAGAATTCAGCAAAATTCTATCACAATTGTACAATTTACGTCGTTCCTATTTCAGATAGCGTATTGGGCTAAGCGGCATCTCAAAGCGCATGACATGGTGAGCAAAATGCACTATTAAACTTCTAGGGTAGGGCAAACAGAGACCCGATTAGATCATTTTATATTATGGTGAATTTAAGAATGCAGGGAAAGTCCATCACATTCGTTCAACTTTCGTCGCTCCTATTTCAGATAGCGTATTGGGCTAAGCGGCATCTCAAAGCGCATGAAATGACGAGTGAAATGCACTATTAAACTTCCAGGGTAGAGCGAACAGAGACCCGATTAGATCATTTTATATTATGGTTAATTTAAGAATTCAGGGAAATTCTATCACATTTGTTCAATTTACGTCGCTCCTATTTCAGATAGCGTATTGGGCTAAGCAGCAAGCCAAAGCACATGAAATTGCCAGTAAAATGCACTACTAAACTTCTAGGATAGGGCAATCAGACGCCCCATTAGATCATTTTATATTACGGTTAATATATGAATACAGCGTAATTCTATCACATTTGTTCAATTTACGTCACTCCTAATTCAGATAGCGTATTGGGCTAAGGGGCATCATAAAGCGCGTGGAATGGCGAGTAAAATGCACTATAAAACTTCTATGATAGGGCAATCAGAGACCCCATTAGATCGTTTTATATTTTGGTTAATATAAGAATTCAGCGAAATTCTATCACATTTGTTCAATTTACGTCGCTCCCATTTCAGATAGCGTATTGGGCTAGGCGGCGTCGCAAAGCGCATGAAATGGCGAGTAAAATGCACTATTAAACTTCTAGGGTAGTGCGAACAGAGACCCGATTAGATCATTTTATATTATGGTTAATAAAAGAATTTAGCGAAATTCTATCACATTTGTTCAATTTACGTCGCTCCTATTTCAGATAGCGTATTGGGCTAAGCGGCATCTCAAAGCTCATGAAATGTCGAGTAAAATGCACTAATAGACTTCTAGGGTAGGGCAAACAGAGTCCCGATTAGATCATTTTATATTATGGTTAATTTAAGAATTCAGCAAAATTCTATCACATTTGTTCAATTGACGTCGCTCCTATTTCAGATAGCGTACTGGCATAGGCGGCATCTTAAAGCGCGTGGAATGGGGAGTAAAATGCAGTATTAAACTTCTATGAAAGGGCAATCAGTGACCCGATTAGATCATTTTATATTACGCTTAATATACGAATCCAGCGTAATTCTGTCACATTTGTTCAACTTACGTCGCACCTGTTTCAGATAGCGTACTGGGCTAGGCGGTATCTTAAAGCGCCTGGAATGGCGAGTAAAATGCACTAATAAACTTCTAGGGTAGGGCAAACAGAGACCCGATTAGATCATTTTATATTATGGTTAATTTAAGAATTCAGCGAAATTCTATCACATTTGTTCAATTCACGTAGCTCCAATTTCGGATAGCGTATTGGGATAGGCGACACCTTAAAGCGCATGAAATCACGAGTAAAATGCACTACTAAACATCTAGGATAGGTCAATCAGAGACCCGATTAGATCATCTTATATTATGATTAATATAAGAATTAAGTGTACTTCTATCATATTTGTTCAGTTTACGACGCTCCTATTTCAGATAGCGTATTGGGCTAAACGGCACCTTAAAGCGAATGAAATGGCGCGTAAAATGCACTGTTAAACTTCTATGATAGGGCAATCAGAGAGCCGTTTTGATCATTTTATATTATTGTTAATATAAGAATTCAGTGTAATTCTATCACTCTTGTTCAATTTACAACGCTCCTATTTCAGATAGCGTATTGGGCTAAACGGCACCATGAAGCGCATGAAATGGCGAGTAAAATGCACTATTAAACTTCTATGACAGGGCAATCAGAGACCCGATTTGATCATCTTATATTATGGTTAATATAAGAATTCAGCGTAATACTATCGCATTTGTTCCATTTACGTCGCTCCTATTTCAGATAGCGTAGTGGGCGAGGCGACACCTTAAAGCGCATGAAATGACGAGTAAAATGCACTATTAAACTTCTATGATAGGGCAATCAGAGAACCGAATAGATCATCTTATATTATTGTTTATATAAGAATTCAGCGTAATTTTATCACATCTGTTCAATTTACGTCGCCCCTATTTCAGATAGCGTATAGGGCTACGTGACATCTTAAAGCGCATGAAATGGCGAGTAAATTGCACTATTAATCTTCTATGATAGGGCAATCAGAGACCCGAATATATCGTATTATATTATGGTTAATATAAGAATGCAGCGTAATTTTATCACATCTGTTCAATTTACGTCGCCACTATTTCAGATAGCGTATTGGGCTATGTGGCACCTTAAAGCGCATGAAATGGCGAGTAAAATGCACTATTAAACTTCTCGGATAGGGCAATTAGAGATCCGATTAGGTCATTTTAAATTATGGTAAATATAAGAATTCTGCGTAATTCTATCACATTTGTCCAATTTATGTCGCTCCTATTTCAGATAGCGCATTGGGCTAAGTGGCATCTCAAAGCGCCTGAAATGGCGAGTAAAATGCACTACTAAACTTCTAGGGTAGGGCAAACAGAGACCCGATTAGATCATTTTACATTATGGTTAATATAAGAATTCGGCGTAATTTTATCACATTTGTTCAATTTACGTCGCCCCTATTTCAGATAGCCTATTGGGATAGGCGGCATCTTAAAGCGCATGAAATGTCGAGGAAAATGCACTGTTAACCTTCTATGATAGGGCAATCAGAGACCCGATTAGATCATTTTATATTATGGTTAATATAAGAATTCAGCGAAATTCTATCACATTTGTTCAATTTACGGCGCTCCTATTTCAGATAGCGTATTGGGCTATGTGGCATCTTAAAGCACATGAAATGTCGAGTAAAATGCACTGTTAAACTTCTAGGATAGGGCAATCAAAGACACGAATAGATCATATTATATTATGGTTAATATAAGAATTCTGCGTAATCTATCACATTTGTTGAATTTATGTCGAACCTATTTCATACAGCGTATTGTGCTAAGCGGACTCTTAAGGCGCATGAAATGGCGAGCAAAATGCACTACTGAACATCTGTGATATGGCAATCGGAGACCCCATTAGATCATTTTATATTATGGTTAATATAAGAATTCTGCGTAATTCTATCACATTTGTTCAATTTACGTCGCTCCTACTTCAGATAGCGTATTGGACTAAGTTGCATCTTAAAGCGCATGAAATGTCGAGGAAAATGCACTACCAAACTACTAGGATAGGGCAATCAGAGACCCGATTAGGTCATCTTATATTATGGTTAATATAAGAATTCAGCGTAATTCTATCACATTTGTTCAATTTACGTCGCTGCTATTTCACATAGCGTACTGGGCTAGGCGGCATCTTAATGCGCGTGGAATGGCGAGTAAAATGCACTATTAAACTTCTATGATAGGGCAATCAGAGACCCGCTAAGGTCATCATATGTTTTGATTAATATAAGGATGCAGCGTAATTCTATCACATTTGTGCAATTTACGTCGCTCCTATTTCAGATAGCGTATTGGGTTAGGCGGCATCTTAAAGCCCGTCGAATGACGAGTAAAATGCACTTCTAGCCTTCTATGATAGGGCTATCAGAGACCCGATTAGATCATTTTATATTACGGTTAATTTAAGAATTCAGCGAAATTCTATCACATTTGTTCAATGTACGTCGCTCCTATTTCAGATAGCGTATTTGGATAAGCGGCACCTTAAAGCGCATGAAATGCCGAGCAAAATGCACTATTAAACTGCTATGATACGGCAATCAGAGACCCGATTAGATCATTTTAAATTATGGTTAATATAAGAACTCTACGTAATTCTATCACATTTCTTCAATTTACGACGCTCCTATTTCATATTGAGTATTGGGCGAGGCGGCATCTTAAAGCGCATGACATGTCGAGTAAAATGCGATACTAAACTTCTCGGATAGGGCAGTCAGAGACCCGATTAGGTCATCTGATATTATGATTAATATAAGAATTCAGCATAATTCTATCACATTTGTTCAATTTACGTCGCTCCAACATCAGATAGCGTATTGGGCTAGGCGGCATGATAAAGCGCATGAAATGACGAGGAAATCGATCTATTAAGCTTCTATGATAGGGTAATCAGAGACCCGATAAGATCATTTTATATTATGGTTAATTCAAGAATTAAGCAAAACTTTATCACACTTGTTCAGTTTACGTAGGTCCAATTTCAGATAGCGTATTGTGCTAAGCGGCACCTCAAAGCGCATGAAATGGCGAGTAAAATGCACTATTAAACTTCTAGGGTAGGGCAAACAGAGACCCGAATAGACCATTATATATTATGGTTAATTTAAGAATTCAGCAAAATTCTATCACATTTGTTCAATTTACGTCGCTCCTATTTCAGATAGCGTACTGGACTAGGCGGCATCTTAAAAGGCGTGGAATGGAGAGTAAAATGCACTATTAAACTTCTATGATAGGGCAATCAGAGACCTGATTAGATCATTTTATATTTTGGTAAATATAAGAATTCGGCGAAATTCTATCACATTTGTTCAATTTACGTCGCTCCTATTTCAGATAGCTAATTGGGCTAAGCGGCATCTCAAAGCGTATGAAATGACGAGTGAAATGCACTATTAAACTTCTACGGTAGGGCGAACAGAGACCCGATTAAATCATTTTACTTTAAGGTTAATATAAGAATTCAGCGAAATTCTATCACATTTGCTCAATTTACATCGCTCCTATTTCAGATAGCGTATTGGGCTAAGCGGCATCTCAAAGCGCATGAAATGGCGAGTAAAATGCACTATTAAACTTCTAGGGTAGGGCAAACAGAGACCCGATTAGATCATTTTATATTATGGTTAATTTAAGAATTCAGCAAAATTCTATCACATTTGTTCAATTTACGTCGCTCCTATTTCAGATAGCGTATTGGGCTATGTGGCATATCAAAGCGCATGAAATGGCGAGTAAAATGCACTATTAAACTTCTATGATAGGGCACTCAGAGACCCGATTAGATCATTTTATATTTTGGTTACTATAAGAACTCAGGGAAATTCTCTCACATTTGTTCAATTTACGTCGCTCCTAGTTCAGATAGCGTACTGGGCTAAGCGGCATCTCAAAGCGCGTGGACTGGCGACAAAATGCACTATTAAACTTCTATGATAGGGCAATCAGAGACCCGATTAGATCATTTTATATTTTGGTTAATATAAGAATTCGGCGAAATTCTATCACATTTGTTCAATTTACGTCGCTCCTATTTCAGATAGCGTGTTGGGCTAAGCGGCATCTCAAAGCGAATGACATGGCGAGCAAAATGCACTATTAAACTTCTAGGGTAGGGCAGACAGAGACCCGATTAGATCATTTTATATTATGGTTAATTTAAGAATTCAGGGAAAGTCTATCACATTTGTTCATTTTACGTCGCTCCTATTTCAGATAGCGTATTGGGCTAAGCGGCATCTTAAAGCGCGTGGAATGGCGAGTAAAATGCACTATTAAACTTCTATGATAGGGCAATCAGAGACCCGATTAGATCATTTTATATTTTGGTTATTATAAGAATTCAGCGAAATTCTATCACATTTGTTCAATTTACGTCGCTCCTATTTCAGATAGCGTATTGGGCTAAGCGGCATCTCGACGCGCATGAAATGGCGATTAAAATGCACTATTAAACTTCTAGGGTAGGGCAAACAGAGACCCGATTAGATCATTTTATATTATGGTTAATTTAAGAATTCAGCAAAATTCTATCACAATTGTACAATTTACGTCGTTCCTATTTCAGATAGCGTACTGGGCTGGGCGGCATCTTAAAGCGCGTGGAATGGCGAGTAAAATGCACTATTAAACTTCTATGAAAGGGCAATCAGAGACCAGATTAGATCATTTTATATTTTGGTTAAAATAAGAATTCAGCGAAATTCTATCACATTTGTTCAATTTACGTCGCTCCTATTTCAGATAGCGTATTGGGCTAAGCGTCATCTCAAAGGGCATGAAATGGCGAGTGAAATGCACTATTAAACTTCTAGGGTAGGGCGAACAGAGACCCGATTAGATCATTTTACATTAAGGTTAATATAAGAATTCTGGGAAATTCTAACACATTTGTTCAGTTTACGTCGCTCCTATTTCAGATAGCGTATTGGGCTAGGCGGCGTCTCAAAGCGCATGAAATGGCGAGTAAAATGCACTATTAAACTTCTAGGGTAGGGCAAACAGAGACCCGATTAGATCATTTTATATTATGGTTAATATAAGAATTCTGCGTAATTTTATCACATTTGTTCAATTTACGTCGCTCCTATTTCAGATAGCGTATTGGGCAAGGCGGCGCCTTAAAGCGCATGAAATGACGAGTAAAATGCGCTATTAAACTTCTATGATAGCGCAATCAGAGTCCCGATTAGATAATTTTAAATTATGGTTAATATAAGAATTCTTGCGTAATTCTATCACATTTGTTCAATTTACGTCGCTCCTATTTCAGATAGCGTATTGGTCGATTCGGCATCTTAAAGCGCATGAAATGACGAGTAAAATGCTCTACTAAACTTCTCGGATAGGGCAATCAGAGATACGATTAGGTCATTTTAAATTATGGTTAATATAAGAATTCTGCATAATTCTATCACACTTGTTCAATTTACGTCGCTCCCATTTCAGATAGCGCATTGGGCTAAGCGGCACCTTAAAGCGCATGGCGTGACGAGTGAAATGCAGTACTAAACTTCTTTGATAGGGCAATCAGAGACCCGATGAGATCATTTTATATTATGGTTTATATAAGAATTCTGCGTAACTCTATCACATTTGTTCAATTTACGTTGCTCCAATTTCAGATAGCGGATTGGACTAGACGGCGCCTTAAAGCGCATGAAATGGCGAGTAAAATGCACTATTAAACTTCTATGATAGGGCAATCAGAGACCCGATTAGATCATTTTGTGTTATTGTTAATATAAGAATCCAACGTAATTTTATCACATTTGATCTATTTATGTCGCTCCTATTTCAGATAGCGTATTGTGCTAGGCGGCACCTTAAAGCGCATGAAATGACGAGTAAAATGCACTATTAAACTTCTATGATAGGGCAATCAGAGACCCGAATAGATCGTATTATATTATGGTTAATATATGAATTCTGCGTAATTCTATCACGTCTGTTCAATTTACGTAGCTCCAATTTCAGATAGCGTTTTGGTCTAGGTGGCATCTTAAAGCGCATGAAATGTCGAGTAAAATGCACTATGAAACTTCTAGGGTAGGGCAAACAGAGACCCGATTATATCATTTTATATTATGGTTAATATAAGAATTCTGCGTAACTCTATCACATTTATTCAATTTACGCAGCTCCTATTTCAGATAGCGTATTGTGCTAAGCGGCATCTTAAAGCGTATGCAATTACGAGTAAAATGCACTACTAAACTTCTCGGATAGGGCAATCACAGACCCGACAAGGTCATTTTAAATTATGGTTAATATAAGACTTCTGCGTAATTCTATCACATTTATTCAATTTACGTCGCCCCTATTTCAGATAGCGTACTGGGCTAGGCGACACCTTAAAGCGCATGAAATGGCGAGTGAAATGCACTACTAAACTTCTATGATAGGGCAATCAGAGACCCGAATATATCATATTATATTATTGTTAATATAAGTATTCGGCGTAATTCTATCACGTTAGTTCAATTTACGTAGCTCCAATCTCAGATAGCGTATTGGGGTATGCGGCATCGTAAAGCGCATGAATGTCGAGCAAAATGCACTACTAAACTTCACGGATAGAGCAATCAGAGACCCGATTATGTCAACTTATATTATGATTAATATAAGAATTCAGCGTAATTGTATCACATTTGTTCAATTTACATCGCTCCTATTTCAGATAGCGTATTGGGATAGGCGGCATCTTAAAGCGCATGGACTGACGAGTAAAATGCACTAATAAACTTCTCTGATAGGGCAATCAGAGACCCGAATAGATCGTATTATATTATGGTTAATATAAGAATTCTGCGTAATTCTATCACATTTGTTCAATATACGTCGCCGCTATTTCAGATAGCGTATTGGGCTAGGTGGCATTTTAAAGCGCATGAAATGTCGCGTAAAATGCACTATTACACTTCTAGGGTAGGGCAAACAGAGACCCGATTAGATCATTTTATATCATGGGTCATACAAGAAGGAAGCGTAATTCTATCACATTTGTTCAATTTATGACGCTCCTATTTCAGATAGTATATTGGGCTAGGCGGCATCTTTAAGAGCGTCGAATGACGAGTAAAATACACTACTAACCTTCTATGATTGGGCAATCAGAGACCCGAATAGATCATATTATATTATGGTTAATATAAGAATTCTGCGTAATTCTATCACGTTTGTTCAATTTACGTAGCTCCAATTTCAGATAGCGTATTGGACTAGCCAGCACCTTAGAGCGCAAAGAATGACGAGAAAAATGCACTACTAAACTTCTGGGATGCGGCCATCACAAATCCGATTTGATCATTTTGTATTATGGGTAATATAGGAATTCTTAGCGCATTGGGCTAAGCGGCATCTTAAAGCGCATGAAATGTCGAGTAAAATGCACTACTAAACTTCTAGGATGGGGCAATCAAAGACCCAATTATATCAACTTATATTATGGTTAATTTAAGAATTCGTCGTAACTCTATCACATTTGTCCAATTCACGTCGCCCCTACACCAGATATCGTATTGAGATAGGCGGCATCTTAAAGCACATGAAATGACGAGTAAAACGCACTATTCAGCTTCTATGATAGGGCAATCAGAGACCCGATTAGATCATTTTAAATTATGGTTATTATCAGAATTCTGCGTAATTCTATCACATTTGTTCAATTTACGTCGCTCCTATTTCAGATAGCGTATTGGGCTAAGGGGCACCTTAAAGCGCATGAAATGACGAGTAAAATGCACTATTAAACTTCTAAGATAGGCCAATCAGAGACCCGATTAGATCGTATTATATTATGGTTAATATAAGAATTCTGCGTAATTCTATCACATTTGTTCATTTTACGTCGCCACTATTTCAGTTAGCGTATTGGGCTAGATGGCGTCTTACAGCGCATGAAATGTCGAGTAAAATGCACTGTTAAACTTCTAGGGTAGGGCAAACAGAGACCCGAATAGATCATTTTATATTATGGTTAATATAAGAATTCTGCGAAATTCTATCACATATGTTCAATTTACGTCGCTCCTATTTCAGATAGCGTATTGGGCTAGGCGGCACCTTAGAGCGCATGGAATAACGAGTAAAATGCACTACTAACCTTCTGTGATAGGGCAATCAGAGACCCGATTAGATCATCTTATATTATGATTAATATAACAATTCAGTGTAAATCTATTACATTTGTTCAATTTACGTCGCTCCTATTTCAGATACCGTATTGGACTAGGCGGCATCTTGAAGCGCGTGGAATGCCGAGTAAAATGCACTACCAACCTTCTATGATAGGGCAATCAGAGACCCGATTAGCTCATTTTATATTATTGTTAATATAAGAATTCAACGTACTTTTTTCACATATGTTCAATTTACGTCGCCCGTATTTCAGATAGCGTATTGGGCTAAGCGACATCTTAAAGCGCATGGCATTTCGAGTAAAATGCACTACTAAACTTCTCGGATAGGGCAATCAGAGACCCGATTAGATCATTCTATATTATGGTTCATATAAGAATTCTGCGTAATTCTATCACATTTGTTCAATTTATGTCGCTCCTATTTCAGACAGCGTATTGGGCTAAGCGGCACCTTAAAGCGCTTGAAATGACGAGTAACATGCACTATTAAACTTCTATGAAAGGGCAATCAGAGACCCGAATAGATCGTATTATATTATGGTTAATATAAGTATTTAACGTAATTTTATCACATTTGTTCAATTTATATCGCTCCTATTTCAGATAGCGTATTGAGCTAGACGGCACCTTAAAGCGCATGAAATGACGAGTAAAATTCACTATTAAACTTCTATGAAAGGGCAAAGAGAGACCCGAATAGATCGTATTATATTATGGTTAATATAAGTATTTAACGTAATTTTATCACATTTGTTCAATTTATATCGCTCCTATTTCAGATAGCGTATTGAGCTAGACGGCACCTTAAAGCGCATGAAATGACGAGTAAAATGCACTATTAAACTTCTATGATAGGGCAATCAGAGACCCGAATAGATCGTATTATGTTATGGCTAATATAAGAATTCTGCGTAATTCTATCACATTTGTTCAATTTATGTCGCTCCTATTTCAGATAGCGTATTGGGCTAGGCGGCACCTTAAAGCGCATCAAATGTCGAGTAAAATGCACTACTTAGCTTCTCGGATAGGGCAATCAGAGACCCGATTAGGTCATCTTATATTATGATGGATATAAGAATTCGGCGTAACACTATCACATTTGTTCAATTTACATCGCTCCTATTTCAGATAGCATATTGGGCTAGGCGGCATCTTTAAGCGCGTGGAATAACGAGTAAAATGCGCTACTAACCTTCTATGATAGGGCAATCAGGGACCCGGTTAGATCATTTTATATTATGGTTAATATAAGAATTCAGCGAAATTCTATCACATTTGTTCAATTTACGTCGCTCCTATTTCAGATAGCGTATTGGGCTAAGTGGCACCTTAAAGCGCATGAAATGACGAGTAAATGCCCCATTAAACTTCTATGATAGGGCAATCAGAGACCCGTTTAGATCATTTTATATTATTGTTAATATAAGAATTCAACGTAATTTTATCACATTTGTTCAATTTATGTCGCTCCAATTTCAGATAGCGTATTGGGCTAGGCGGCACCTTAAAGCGCATGAAATGTCGAGTAAAATGCACTATTAACCTTCTATGATAGGGCAATCAGACACCCGAATAGATCGCATTATATTATGGTTAATATAAGAATTCTGCGAAATTCTATCACATTTGTTCAATTTATGTCGCTCCTATTTCAGATAGCGTATTGGGCTAGGCGGCACCTTAAAGCGCACGAAGTGACGAGTAAAACGCACTACTAAACTTCTCGGATACAGCAATCAGAGACCCGATTAGGTCATCTTATATTATGGTTAATATAAGAATTCAGCGAAATTCTATCACATTTGTTCAGTTTACGTCGCTCCTATTTCAGATAGCGTATTGGGCTAAGCGGCACCTTAAAGCGCATGAAATGGCGAGTAAAATGCACTATTAAACTTCTATGATAGGGCAATCAGAGAACCGAATAGATCGTATTATATTTTGGTTAATATAAGAATTCGGCGTAATTTTATCACATTTGTTAAATTTACGTCGCCCCTGTTTCAGACAGCGTATTGGGCTAGGTTGCATCTTAAAGCGCATGAAACGTCGAGTAAAATGCAATATTAAACTTCTAGGGTAGGGCAAACAGAGACCCGATTAGATCATTTTCTATTATGGTTAATTTAAGAATTCAGCGAAACTCAATAACACTTGTTCAATTTACGTACGTCCAATTTCAGATAGCGTACTGGGCTAGGCGGCATCTTAAAGCGCATGAAATGTCGAGTGATATGCACTATTAAACTTCCATGATTGGGCAGTCGGACACCCGATTAGACCATTTTATATTATGGTTATTAGAAGAATTCAGCGTAATTGAACTACAATTATTCAATTTACGTCGCTCCTATATCAGGTAGCGTATTGGGCAACGCAGAATCTTAAAGCGCATGAAATGACGAGTAAAATGCACTATTAAACTTCTATGATAGGGCAATCGGAGGCCCGATTAGATCATTTTATATTATGGTTAATATAAGAATTCAGCGAAATTCTGTCACATTTGTTCAATTTACGTCGCTCCTGTTTCAGATAACGGATTGGGCTAAGCGGCACCTTAAATCGCATGAAATGCCGAGCAAAATGCACTGTTAAAGTTCTATGACAGGGAAATTAGAGACCCGAATAGATCGTATTATATTATGGTTAATACAAGAATTCTGCGTAATTCTATCACATTTGTTCAATTTATGTCGCTCCTACTTCAGATAGCGTATTGGGCTAAGCGGCATCTTAAAGCGCATGAAATATCGAGTAATATGCACTACTAAACTTCAAGGATAGGGCAATCAGAGACCCGATAAGGTCATCTTATGTTTTGATTAATATAAGATTTCTGCGTAATTCTATCACGTTTGTTCAATTTACGTAGCTCCAATTTCAGATAGCGTATTGGGCTAGGTGGCATCTTAAAGCGCATGAAATGTCGAGTAGAATGCACTATTAAACTTCTATGATAGGGCAATCAGAGACCCGATTAGATCATTTTATATTATGGTTAATGTAAGAATTCAGCGAAATTCTATCACATTTGTTCAATTTACGACGCCCCTATTTCAGATAGCGTATTGTGCTAGGCGGCATCTTAAAGCGCGTGGAATGGCGAGTAAAATTCACTACTAACCTTCTATGATAGGGCAATCAGAGACCCGATCAGATCATTTTATATTATGGTTAATATAAGAATTCTGCGAAATTCTATCACATTTGTTCAATTTACGTAGCTCCAATTTCAGATAGCGTATTGGGCTAGGCGGCGTCTTAAGGCGCATGAAATGTCGAGTAAAATGCACTACCATACTTCTCGGATAGGGCAAACAGAGACCCGATTAGATCATTTTATATTATGGTTAATATAAGAATTCTGCGTAATTCTATCACATTTGTTCAATTTATGTCGCTCCTACTTCAGATAGCGTATTGGGCTAAGCGGCATCTTAAAGCGCATGAAATATCGAGTAATATGCACTACTAAACTTCAAGGATAGGGCAATCAGAGACCCGATAAGGTCATCTTATGTTTTGATTAATATAAGATTTCTGCGTAATTCTATCACGTTTGTTCAATTTACGTAGCTCCAATTTCAGATAGCGTATTGGGCTAGGTGGCATCTTAAAGCGCATGAAATGTCGAGTAAAATGCACTATTAAACTTCTATAATAGGGCAATCAGAGACCCGATTAGATCATTCTATATTATGGTTAATGTAAGAATTCAGCGAAACTCTATCACATTTGTTCAATTTACGACGCCCCTATTTCAGATAGCGTATTGTGCTAGGCGGCATCTTAAAGCGCGTGGAATGGCGAGTAAAATTCACTACTAACCTTCTATGATAGGGCAATCAGAGACCCGATCAGATCATTTTATATTATGGTTGATATAAGAATTCTGCGAAATTCTATCACATTTGTTCAATTTACGTAGCTCCAATTTCAGATAGCGTATTGGGCTAGGCGGCGTCTTAATGCGCATGAAATGTCGAGTAAAATGCACTACCAAACTTCTCGGATAGGGCTAACAGAGACCCGATTTATCATCTTATATTATGGTTAATATAAGAATTCGGCGAGATTTTATCACATTTGTTCAATTTACGTCGCCCCTATTTCAGATAGCGTATTGGGCTAGGCGGCGTCTCAAAGCGCATGAAATGGCGAGTAAAATGCACTATTAAACTTCTAGGGTAGGGCAAACAGAGACCCGATTAGATCATTTTATATTATGGTTAATATAAGAATTCTGCGTAATTTTATCACATTTGTTCAATTTACGTCGCTCCTATTTCAGATAGCGTATTGGGCAAGGCGGCGCCTTAAAGCGCATGAAATGACGAGTAAAATGCGCTATTAAACTTCTATGATAGCGCAATCAGAGTCCCGATTAGATAATTTTAAATTATGGTTAATATAAGAATTCTTGCGTAATTCTATCACATTTGTTCAATTTACGTCGCTCCTATTTCAGATAGCGTATTGGTCGATTCGGCATCTTAAAGCGCATGAAATGACGAGTAAAATGCTCTACTAAACTTCTCGGATAGGGCAATCAGAGATACGATTAGGTCATTTTAAATTATGGTTAATATAAGAATTCTGCATAATTCTATCACACTTGTTCAATTTACGTCGCTCCCATTTCAGATAGCGCATTGGGCTAAGCGGCACCTTAAAGCGCATGGCGTGACGAGTGAAATGCAGTACTAAACTTCTTTGATAGGGCAATCAGAGACCCGATGAGATCATTTTATATTATGGTTTATATAAGAATTCTGCGTAACTCTATCACATTTGTTCAATTTACGTTGCTCCAATTTCAGATAGCGGATTGGACTAGACGGCGCCTTAAAGCGCATGAAATGGCGAGTAAAATGCACTATTAAACTTCTATGATAGGGCAATCAGAGACCCGATTAGATCATTTTGTGTTATTGTTAATATAAGAATCCAACGTAATTTTATCACATTTGATCTATTTATGTCGCTCCTATTTCAGATAGCGTATTGTGCTAGGCGGCACCTTAAAGCGCATGAAATGACGAGTAAAATGCACTATTAAACTTCTATGATAGGGCAATCAGAGACCCGAATAGATCGTATTATATTATGGTTAATATATGAATTCTGCGTAATTCTATCACGTCTGTTCAATTTACGTAGCTCCAATTTCAGATAGCGTTTTGGTCTAGGTGGCATCTTAAAGCGCATGAAATGTCGAGTAAAATGCACTATGAAACTTCTAGGGTAGGGCAAACAGAGACCCGATTATATCATTTTATATTATGGTTAATATAAGAATTCTGCGTAACTCTATCACATTTATTCAATTTACGCAGCTCCTATTTCAGATAGCGTATTGTGCTAAGCGGCATCTTAAAGCGTATGCAATTACGAGTAAAATGCACTACTAAACTTCTCGGATAGGGCAATCACAGACCCGACAAGGTCATTTTAAATTATGGTTAATATAAGACTTCTGCGTAATTCTATCACATTTATTCAATTTACGTCGCCCCTATTTCAGATAGCGTACTGGGCTAGGCGACACCTTAAAGCGCATGAAATGGCGAGTGAAATGCACTACTAAACTTCTATGATAGGGCAATCAGAGACCCGAATATATCATATTATATTATTGTTAATATAAGTATTCGGCGTAATTCTATCACGTTAGTTCAATTTACGTAGCTCCAATCTCAGATAGCGTATTGGGGTATGCGGCATCGTAAAGCGCATGAATGTCTAGCAAAATGCACTACTAAACTTCACGGATAGAGCAATCAGAGACCCGATTATGTCAACTTATATTATGATTAATATAAGAATTCAGCGTCATTGTATCACATTTGTTCAATTTACATCGCTCCTATTTCAGATAGCGTATTGGGATAGGCGGCATCTTAAAGCGCATGGACTGACGAGTAAAATGCACTAATAAACTTCTCTGATAGGGCAATCAGAGACCCGAATAGATCGTATTATATTATGGTTAATATAAGAATTCTGCGTAATTCTATCACATTTGTTCAATATACGTCGCCGCTATTTCAGATAGCGTATTGGGCTAGGTGGCATTTTAAAGCGCATGAAATGTCGCGTAAAATGCACTATTACACTTCTAGGGTAGGGCAAACAGAGACCCGATTAGATCATTTTATATCATGGGTCATACAAGAAGGAAGCGTAATTCTATCACATTTGTTCAATTTATGACGCTCCTATTTCAGATAGTATATTGGGCTAGGCGGCATCTTTAAGAGCGTCGAATGACGAGTAAAATACACTACTAACGTTCTATGATTGGGCAATCAGAGACCCGAATAGATCATATTATATTATGGTTAATATAAGAATTCTGCGTAATTCTATCACGTTTGTTCAATTCACGTAGCTCCAATTTCAGATAGCGTATTGGACTAGCCAGCACCTTAGAGCGCAAAGAATGACGAGTAAAATGCACTACTAAACTTCTGGGATGCGGCCATCACAAATCCGATTTGATCATTTTGTATTATGGGTAACATAGGAATTCTTAGCGCAATGGGCTAAGCGGCATCTTAAAGCGCATGAAATGTCGAGTAAAATGCACTACTAAACTTCTAGGATGGGGCAATCAAAGACCCAATTATATCAACTTATATTATGGTTAATTTAAGAATTCGTCGTAACTCTATCACATTTGTCCAATTCACGTCGCCCCTACACCAGATATCGTATTGAGATAGGCGGCATCTTAAAGCACATGAAATGACGAGTAAAACGCACTATTCAGCTTCTATGATAGGGCAATCAGAGACCCGATTAGATCATTTTAAATTATGGTTATTATCAGAATTCTGCGTAATTCTATCACATTTGTTCAATTTACGTCGCTCCTATTTCAGATAGCGTATTGGGCTAAGGGGCACCTTAAAGCGCATGAAATGACGAGTAAAATTCACTATTAAACTTCTAAGATAGGCCAATCAGAGACCCGATTAGATCGTATTATATTATGGTTAATATAAGAATTCTGCGTAATTCTATCACATTTGTTCATTTTACGTCGCCACTATTTCAGTTAGCGTATTGGGCTAGATGGCGTCTTACAGCGCATGAAATGTCGAGTAAAATGCACTGTTAAACTTCTAGGGTAGGGCAAACAGAGACCCGAATAGATCATTTTATATTATGGTTAATATAAGAATTCAGCGAAATTCTATCACATATGTTCAATTTACGTCGCTCCTATTTCAGATAGCGTATTGGGCTAGGCGGCACCTTAGAGCGCATGGAATAACGAGTAAAATGCACTACTAACCTTCTGTGATAGGGCAATCAGAGACCCGATTAGATCATCTTATATTATGATTAATATAACAATTCAGTGTAAATCTATTACATTTGTTCAATTTACGTCGCTCCTATTTCAGATACCGTATTGGACTAGGCGGCATCTTGAAGCGCGTGGAATGCCGAGTAAAATGCACTACCAACCTTCTCTGATAGGGCAATCAGAGACCCGATTAGCTCATTTTATATTATTGTTAATATAAGAATTCAACGTACTTTTTTCACATATGTTCAATTTACGTCGCCCGTATTTCAGATAGCGTATTGGGCTAACCGACATCTTAAAGCGCATGGCATTTCGAGTAAAATGCACTACTAAACTTCTCGGATAGGGCAATCAGAGACCCGATTAGATCATTCTATATTATGGTTCATATAAGAATTCTGCGTAATTCTATCACATTTGTTCAATTTATGTCGCTCCTATTTCAGACAGCGTATTGGGCTAAGCGGCACCTTAAAGCGCTTGAAATGACGAGTAACATGCACTATTAAACTTCTATGAAAGGGCAATCAGAGACCCGAATAGATCGTATTATATTATGGTTAATATAAGTATTTAACGTAATTTTATCACATTTGTTCAATTTATATCGCTCCTATTTCAGATAGCGTATTGAGCTAGACGGCACCTTAAAGCGCATGAAATGACGAGTAAAATTCACTATTAAACTTCTATGAAAGGGCAATCAGAGACCCGAATAGATCGTATTATATTATGGTTAATATAAGTATTTAACGTAATTTTATCACATTTGTTCAATTTATATCGCTCCTATTTCAGATAGCGTATTGAGCTAGACGGCACCTTAAAGCGCATGAAATGACGAGTAAAATGCACTATTAAACTTCTATGATAGGGCAATCAGAGACCCGAATAGATCGTATTATGTTATGGCTAATATAAGAATTCTGCGTAATTCTATCACATTTGTTCAATTTATGTCGCTCCTATTTCAGATAGCGTATTGGGCTAGGCGGCACCTTAAAGCGCATCAAATGTCGAGTAAAATGCACTACTTAGCTTCTCGGATAGGGCAATCAGAGACCCGATTAGGTCATCTTATATTATGATGGATATAAGAATTCGGCGTAACACTATCACATTTGTTCAATTTACATCGCTCCTATTTCAGATAGCATATTGGGCTAGGCGGCATCTTTAAGCGCGTGGAATAACGAGTAAAATGCGCTACTAACCTTCTATGATAGGGCAATCAGGGACCCGGTTAGATCATTTTATATTATGGTTAATATAAGAATTCAGCGAAATTCTATCACATTTGTTCAATTTACGTCGCTCCTATTTCAGATAGCGTATTGGGCTAAGTGGCACCTTAAAGCGCATGAAATGACGAGTAAATGCCCCATTAAACTTCTATGATAGGGCAATCAGAGACCCGTTTAGATCATTTTATATTATTGTTAATATAAGAATTCAACGTAATTTTATCACATTTGTTCAATTTATGTCGCTCCAATTTCAGATAGCGTATTGGGCTAGGCGGCACCTTAAAGCGCATGAAATGTCGAGTAAAATGCACTATTAACCTTCTATGATAGGGCAATCAGACACCCGAATAGATCGCATTATATTATGGTTAATATAAGAATTCTGCGAAATTCTATCACATTTGTTCAATTTATGTCGCTCCTATTTCAGATAGCGTATTGGGCTAGGCGGCACCTTAAAGCGCACGAAGTGACGAGTAAAACGCACTACTAAACTTCTCGGATACAGCAATCAGAGACCCGATTAGGTCATCTTATATTATGGTTAATATAAGAATTCAGCGAAATTCTATCACATTTGTTCAGTTTACGTCGCTCCTATTTCAGATAGCGTATTGGGCTAAGCGGCACCTTAAAGCGCATGAAATGGCGAGTAAAATGCACTATTAAACTTCTATGATAGGGCAATCAGAGAACCGAATAGATCGTATTATATTTTGGTTAATATAAGAATTCGGCGTAATTTTATCACATTTGTTAAATTTACGTCGCCCCTGTTTCAGACAGCGTATTGGGCTAGGTTGCATCTTAAAGCGCATGAAACGTCGAGTAAAATGCAATATTAAACTTCTAGGGTAGGGCAAACAGAGACCCGATTAGATCATTTTCTATTATGGTTAATTTAAGAATTCAGCGAAACTCAATAACACTTGTTCAATTTACGTACGTCCAATTTCAGATAGCGTACTGGGCTAGGCGGCATCTTAAAGCGCATGAAATGTCGAGTGATATGCACTATTAAACTTCCATGATTGGGCAGTCGGACATCCGATTAGACCATTTTATATTATGGTTATTAGAAGAATTCAGCGTAATTGAACTACAATTATTCAATTTACGTCGCTCCTATATCAGGTAGCGTATTGGGCAACGCAGAATCTTAAAGCGCATGAAATGACGAGTAAAATGCACTATTAAACTTCTATGATAGGGCAATCGGAGGCCCGATTAGATCATTTTATATTATGGTTAATATAAGAATTCAGCGAAATTCTGTCACATTTGTTCAATTTACGTCGCTCCTGTTTCAGATAACGGATTGGGCTAAGCGGCACCTTAAATCGCATGAAATGCCGAGCAAAATGCACTGTTAAAGTTCTATGACAGGGAAATTAGAGACCCGAATAGATCGTATTATATTATGGTTAATACAAGAATTCTGCGTAATTCTATCACATTTGTTCAATTTATGTCGCTCCTACTTCAGATAGCGTATTGGGCTAAGCGGCATCTTAAAGCGCATGAAATGTCGAGTAATATGCACTACTAAACTTCAAGGATAGGGCAATCAGAGACCCGATAAGGTCATCTTATGTTTTGATTAATATAAGATTTCTGCGTAATTCTATCACGTTTGTTCAATTTACGTAGCTCCAATTTCAGATAGCGTATTGGGCTAGGTGGCATCTTAAAGCGCATGAAATGTCGAGTAGAATGCACTATTAAACTTCTATGATAGGGCAATCAGAGACCCGATTAGATCATTTTATATTATGGTTAATATAAGAATTCAGCGAAATTCTATCACATTTGTTCAATTTACGACGCCCCTATTTCAGATAGCGTATTGTGCTAGGCGGCATCTTAAAGCGCGTGGAATGGCGAGTAAAATTCACTACTAACCTTCTATGATAGGGCAATCAGAGACCCGATCAGATCATTTTATATTATGGTTGATATAAGAATTCTGCGAAATTCTATCACATTTGTTCAATTTACGTAGCTCCAATTTCAGATAGCGTATTGGGCTAGGCGGCGTCTTAAGGCGCATGAAATGTCGAGTAAAATGCACTACCATACTTCTCGGATAGGGCTAACAGAGACCAGATTAGATCATTTTATATTATGGTTAATATAAGAATTCTGCGTAATTCTATCACATTTGTTCAATTTATGTCGCTCCTACTTCAGATAGCGTATTGGGCTAAGCGGCATCTTAAAGCGCATGAAATATCGAGTAATATGCACTACTAAACTTCAAGGATAGGGCAATCAGAGACCCGATAAGGTCATCTTATGTTTTGATTAATATAAGATTTCTGCGTAATTCTATCACGTTTGTTCAATTTACGTAGCTCCAATTTCAGATAGCGTATTGGGCTAGGTGGCATCTTAAAGCGCATGAAATGTCGAGTAAAATGCACTATTAAACTTCTATAATAGGGCAATCAGAGACCCGATTAGATCATTCTATATTATGGTTAATGTAAGAATTCAGCGAAACTCTATCACATTTGTTCAATTTACGACGCCCCTATTTCAGATAGCGTATTGTGCTAGGCGGCATCTTAAAGCGCGTGGAATGGCGAGTAAAATTCACTACTAACCTTCTATGATAGGGCAATCAGAGACCCGATCAGATCATTTTATATTATGGTTGATATAAGAATTCTGCGAAATTCTATCACATTTGTTCAATTTACGTAGCTCCAATTTCAGATAGCGTATTGGGCTAGGCGGCGTCTTAATGCGCATGAAATGTCGAGTAAAATGCACTACCAAACTTCTCGGATAGGGCTAACAGAGACCCGATTTATCATCTTATATTATGGTTAATATAAGAATTCGGCGAGATTTTATCACATTTGTTCAATTTACGTCGCCCCTATTTCAGATAGCGTATTGTTCTAGGTGGAATCTTAAAGTGCATGAAGCGTTGAGTAAAATGCACTATTAAACTTCTATGATAGGGCAATCAGAGACCCGATTAGATCATTTTATATTTTTTTTTATATAAGAATTCACCGTAATTTTATCACATTTGTTCAATTTATATCGCGCCTATTTCAGATAGCGGATTGGGCCTGGCGGCACCTTAAAGCGCATGAAATGACTTGTAAAATGCACTATTAAACTTCTATGATAGGGCAACCAGAGACCCAAATAGATCGTAATATATTATGGTTAATACAAGAATTCTGCGTAATTCCATCACGTTTGTTCAATTTACGTAGCTCCAATTAAAGATAGCATATTGGGCTAAGCGGCATCTTAAAGCGCATGAAATGTGGAGTAAAATGCACTACTAAACTTCTAGGATAGGGCAATCAGAGACCCGATTAGATCATTTTCTATTATGTTTAATTTAAGAATTCAGCGAAACTCAATAACACTTGTTCAATTTACGTACGTCCAATTTCAGATAGCGTATTGGGCTAGGCGGCATCTTAAAGCACATGAAATGTCGAGTGATATGCACTATTAAACTTCCATGATTGGGCAGTCGGAGACCCGATTAGACCATTTTATATTATGGTTATTAGAAGAATTCAGCGTAATTGAACTACAATTATTCAATTTACGTCGCTCCTATATCAGGTAGCGTATTGGGCAACGCAGAATCTTAAAGCGCATGAAATGACGAGTAAAATGCACTATTAAACTTCTATGATAGGGCAATCGGAGGCCCGATTAGATCTGTAGCAGCTACGGCACTGCTACCACATCCCTGCCGTGAAAGATCGAGATATAACCCTCGCTAACTTTCTTTTCTTTAAATGCTTACGGTCTATCTTTCTTTAAAAGTGTACGAACACAGGCGCGTCGTAGACCGGCAACGGACGACGGTTGCCGATTGCGCGACGAGTTTTTTCTGTTGTTTTCTGACCGCACGCCGCGGTCACCATACGAGAACACGAGGCAGAACCTCTTGCGACTCACCACGTGTACGACCGTGCGACGCAGACAATACCTGTTCTTATTCTGTTATATTAATTGTAAATAAATTGAGCGTGTAACGCAAATCGGAGTTATCCATTACGCACACCATACACCTCAATTATTGGTGACCCCGACGTGATCCCGACGTGATCGCGACGTGATCGTGAAGTGATTGTGATCGTGATCGTAATCGTGACAAGACAAAATTTTTTTTTCTCTTCTCTCCATCGACTGTATTTTTTTTAAAGACTTCCGTGAACTTTTTGTACAATAGTGTAATTCGCGCAGAACTGCTAAAAGTGTAAGTGATCTCTCCGCTGAAGCAGCAATACAGCCATGAACGCGGATATCCCTGCCAACGCCTCCACGAGCAGAGCGTCGATAGAAAGAGTCGCCGTTCGTATACCGGATTTTTGTCCTAGCGATCCGGAAATGTGGTTCAGCATGGTGGAAAGGAGTTTCGAGGTATCCGGAGTGACCACCGACAGCACCAGGTTCGGGTATATCCTGAGTGCCCTGGATCCACGTTACGCCACAGAGGTTCGAGACATAATAATGAACCAGCCAGCGACCGGTCAGTATGAAAAACTAAAAACCGAGCTGATCCGACGTTTGAGCGTGTCTCAAGAGCAGAAGACGCGACGCCTCCTGGAGCATGAGGAAATCGGCGATCGGAAACCTTCGCAATTTTTGAGGCATCTGCGCAGCCTAGCCGGGACGCAAGTATCAGACGCCTTATTGCGAACCCTTTGGCTAGGGAGGTTACAGACGAGCACGCAGGTAATTTTAGCCACGCCGAAGGACACGGAACTGGACAAAGTGGCCGAGCTGGCGGACGCTATCACCGATGCCAGGCCTCATCGCCATCAAATTGCCGAAGCGTCACCCCCGGCGCCGCAGGAAATCGACGCAGGTAGGTCCCTCGAGGCTTTATTGCAACTGAAAATGTCGCAGCTCGCTCTATCGCTACGAGAAGAAATAGCGGCGCTTCGTCAAGAAATGACGAGCGATCGTACCTCGCGGAGAGATAGGGAGCCTCGATCCCGTTCACGTCCTCGGAGCCGTTCCGGATCTCGATCGAGGAAGCGCACACATGGCAAGGATGGAATATGCTGGTACCACTGGAGTTTCGGTACCGACGCAAGGGACTGCATTAAGCCGTGCACCTTCCAGGCGGGAAACATTCCGGGCAGTCGTTAACGACGGCTAGCGACCCCAGCCCGACTTTACGCCGTCTCTTCGTCATCGATCACGACACGAAGACGCAATTTTTGGTCGACACAGGCGCCGACCTCTGTGTTTTTCCACGAGCAATGATCCGAGGACGGCGCGAAAAATCATCCTACGAGCTTTCCGCAGCGAATGGCACCACCATCGCAACGTAGGGGACTACGACTTTAACTCTCAATTTAGGGTTACGTCGGGTTTTCACATGGAGATTCGTAATCGCCGACGTCTCCAGGCCCATAATCGGGGTCGATTTCCTCGCTCACTTCGGACTAATGGTAGACGTTCGCAATCGCCGTCTCTTAGATCAAGTGACGTCTCTCTCGACACGAGGAATGCCTGCCCGCGAAGCCGTCCCGAGCATCAAAACAGTCTTCGGGGAATCCGCTTATCATGTTCTACTCCAGCGATTTCCCGAAATTACGAAACCGGAAGGAACACCTTCCGAACCAAAACACAGCACGATGCACCACATTCGTACTGCACCAGGTCCACCTGTTACCTGCAAACCACGGCGTCTTGCACCAGGTAGGCTACAGGCAGCCAAAAAGGAATTTGAAACCATGTCGCGATTAGGAACAACCCGACCGTCGGAGAGTAGCTGGTCGTCACCTTTGCACATGGTACCCAAAAAAGGAAGTGACGAATGGAGACCATGTGGCGATTATCGTGCTCTCAACGCCAGGACCTTGCCGGACCGATATCCCGTCAGGCATATTGAAGATTTTGCACAAACTTTGCGGGGTAAGAAAATTTTTTCTACCATTGATCTCGTTCGAGCTTACAACCAAATCCCCGTTGCACCCGAAGATATTCCGAAGACAGCTATTACCACTCCTTTCGGATTATTCGAATTTCCGTTCATGTCGTTTGGGTTGCGCAACGCGGCTCAAACCTTTCAGCGCTTTATCGATGAAGCGTTGCGAGGTTTGAACTTTTGTTTCGCATACATTGACGACATATTGGTGGCTTCAACATCCGAAGAGGAACACCTTCAACACCACAAGATAGTTTTTGAACGGCTAAAACAATACGGTATAGTGATAAATACTGCAAAATGTATCTTCGGAAGGGCGGAGTTAAAATTTTTAGGCTACCTGGTGTCGGAATCAGGCACCCGACCATCCACCGAAAAGGTTGAGGCCATTTTAAAGTATCCACGGCCGACCACAGCGAAACAATTACGGCAGTTTTTAGGTATGGTAAATTTTTATAGACGTTTCATACCTAAAGCCGCACAGGTACATGCACCTCTGAACGACATGCTGGCGGACAATATAAAAGGCAGCGCACCTGTAAATTGGACACCAGACGCCACCGCAGCATTTGAAGACTCTAAAAAGGCGTTAGTAGAGGCTACTCTACTAACACACCCTGAAATCGACGCACCATTGGCCATCATATGCGACGCCTCGAATTCTGCTGTTGGCGCCGCGCTTCAACAACGCATCGGTGATAATTGGGAACCACTGGGTTTCTTTTCAAAAAAACTCAGCTCAACGGAACAGAAATACGCTACATACGACAGAGAATTACTCGCTATCTACCTCGCAGTCAAATATTTCCGTCATATGATCGAGGGAAGAACTTTCACTATCTTCACAGACCATAAACCAATCATTTACGCTGTCCAACAGAAACCAGAAAAATTCACCCCAAGACAATTTCGATATCTCAGCTTCATCAGTGAATTCTCAACGGACATCCGCCACGTAGCAGGTCGAGATAACGTTGTCGCCGATGCGTTGTCAAGAGTGGACGAAATCGAAGAGACTTTGGATTTTGAAATGCTGGCCAAATCGCAAGAAGAAGACGAGGAATTACTGACGTACTTACAAGGCAACACCGGTTTGAATTTAAAACGCATATCCATTCCGGGAAGTACACAACAAATTTACTGCGACATATCTACAGACACCGTTCGCCCTTTCCTCACAAAATCGTTTCGTCAAACTGCATTCAACGCACTACACAAAATATCGCATCCAGGAATCAACGCCACTGTCAAACTGATCACGCAAAGGTACGTTTGGCCATCGATCAAAACAGACTGCAGAAGATGGGCCCGGAACTGTATCCAATGTCAACGCTCCAAGATCACCAGGCACGTATCAGCACCCCTCGGTTCTTTTTCGCGACCATCGGCGAGGTTCGAACATGTTCATTTGGACATTGTCATCCTACCTGTCTCCGAAGGATACAGATATTGCCTTACCTGCGTGGATCGCTTTACGCGCTGGCCTGAGGCAATACCTCTCCGCGACCAGGAAGCAGCCACAGTAGCTCGAGCCTTTTACGAGGGGTGGATTGTTCGGTTTGGAACGCCGCTAAGGATCACCACGGACCAAGGTAGACAGTTTGAGTCCAATCTTTTTAAACAATTAAGTTTGTTAACAGGTAGCAGACATCTAAGAACTACGGCATATCACCCGGCGGCTAATGGGATGGTGGAAAGGTTCCACCGTCAGTTAAAGGCAGCCATACGTTGCCATGAAAATCAACGTTGGACAGAGATTCTTCCCACCACGTTGCTGGGTATTCGTTCAGCCTGGAGGGAAGATTTACAAGCAACGACAGCAGAGTTGGTGTACGGCGAACCATTGCGACTTCCTGGAGAATTCCTGTCTCCGCGTACAGGTGAAGCTGACACTGACGCAACTTCATTTGTAAAGGAACTGCGACAACATTTCCAGGATCTGAGCCCAGTCGCAGGTTCTCACCATGGGTCACGGCGGACCTTCGTGTACAAAGACCTTGCCAGTTCCGAGCATGTTTTCGTACGACACGACGCATCGAAAGGCATTCTACAACAACCTTATGATGGACCATATCGTGTCATTAGCCGCGGACATAAAACCTTTCTAATAGACCGTCAAGGAAAACATGTCACAATTTCCATCGAGAGGTTAAAACCCGCGTATATTGTAAGTGATCATTTAACACATAAAAATTGTAATAATTCCGACACAGAACCAAATGTATCTCGCGATATTGTAACACCACAATTTACCACCCGCGCAGGTAGGCGAGTACGATTTCTCGACAGATTTCAAGCTGGATTTTCGTGATTAGGTAAATCACTGGCAGGGGGGTGATGTAGCAGCTACGGCACTGCTACCACATCCCTGCCGTGAAAGATCGAGATATTACCCTCGCTAACTTTCTTTTCTTTAAATGCTTACGGTCTATCTTTCTTTAAAAGTGTACGAACACAGGCGCGTCGTAGACCGGCAACGGACGACGGTTGCCGATTGCGCGACGAGTTTTTTCTGTTGTTTTCTGACCGCGCGCCGCGGTCACCATACGAGAACACGAGGCAGAACCTCTTGCGACTCACCACGTGTACGACCGTGCGACGCAGACAATACCTGTTCTTATTCTGTTATATTAATTGTAAATAAATTGAGCGTGTAACGCAAATCGGAGTTATCCATTACGCACACCATACACCTCAGATCATTTTATATTATGGTTAATATAAGAATTCAGCGAAATTCTGTCACATTTGTTCAATTTACGTCGCTCCTGTTTCAGATAACGGATTGGGCTAAGCGGCACCTTAAATCGCATTAAATGCCGAGCAAAATGCACTGTTAAAGTTCTATGATAGGGAAATCAGAGACCCGAATAGATCGTATTATATTATGGTTAATACAAGAATTCTGCGTAATTCTATCACATTTGTTCAATTTATGTCGCTCCTACTTCAGATAGCGTATTGGGCTAAGCGGCATCTTAAAGCGCATGAAATATCGAGTAATATGCACTACTAAACTTCAAGGATAGGGCAATCAGAGACCCGATAAGGTCATCTTATGTTTTGATTAATATAAGATTTCTGCGTAATTCTATCACGTTTGTTCAATTTACGTAGCTCCAATTTCAGATAGCGTATTGGGCTAGGTGGCATCTTAAAGCGCATGAAATGTCGAGTAGAATGCACTATTAAACTTCTATGATAGGGCAATCAGAGACCCGATTAGATCATTCTATATTATGGTTAATGTAAGAATTCAGCGAAATTCTATCACATTTGTTCAATTTACGACGCCCCTATTTCAGATAGCGTATTGTGCTAGGCGGCATCTTAAAGCGCGTGGAATGGCGAGTAAAATTCACTACTAACCTTCTATGATAGGGCAATCAGAGACCCGATCAGATCGTTTTATATTATGGTTGATATAAGAATTCTGCGAAATTCTATCACATTTGTTCAATTTACGTAGCTCCAATTTCAGATAGCGTATTGGGCTAGGCGGCGTCTTAAGGCGCATGAAATGTCGAGTAAAATGCACTACCAAACTTCTCGGATAGGGCTAACAGAGACCAGATTAGATCATTTTATATTATGGTTAATATAAGAATTCTGCGTAATTCTATCACATTTGTTCAATTTATGTCGCTCCTATTTCAGATAGTGTATTGGGCTAGGCGGCACCTTAAAGCGTATGAAATGACGAGAAAATGCAGTATTGAACTTCTATGATAGGCTAATCAGAGACCCGAATAGATCGTATTATATTATGGTTAATATAAGAATTCTGCGTAATTGTATCACGTTTGTTCAATTTACGTAGCTCCAATTTCAGATAGCGTATTGGGCGAGGCGGCATCTGAAAGCGCATGAAATGTCGAGTAAAATGCACTACCACACTTCTCGGATAGGGCTAACAGAGACCCGATTAGGTCATCTTATATTATGGTTAATATAAGAATTCAGCGAATTTCTATCACATTTATTCAATTTACGTCGCACCAACTTCAGATAGCGTATTGGGCTACGCGGCATCTTAAAGAGCATGAAATGTCGAGTAAAATGCACTACTAAACTCTAGGATAGGGCAATCAGAGACCCGAATAGATCGTATTATATTATGGTTAATATAAGAATTCTGCGTAATTCTATCACGTTTGTTCAGTTTACGTAGCTCCAATTTCAGATAGCGGATTGGGCTAGACGGCACCTTAAAGCGCATGAAATGACGAGTAATATGCACTTCTGAACTTCTTTGATAGGGTAATCAGTGGTTCGATTACATCATTTTATATTATGGTTAATATAAGAATTCAGCGAAATTCTATCACATTTGTTCAATTTACGTCGCTCCAACTTCAGCTATCGTGTTGGGCTTGGCGGCACCTTAAAGCCCATGAAATGGCGAGCTAAATGCACTATTAAAGTTCTAGGGTAGGGCAAACAGAGATCCGATTAGATCATTTTATATTATGGTTAATTTAAGACTTCAGCGAAATTCTATCACACTTGTTCAAATTACGTAGCTCCAATTTCAGGTAGCGTATTGGGCTAGGTGGCATCTTAAAGCGCATGAAATGTCGAGTAAAATGCACTATTAAACTTCTATGATACGGCAATGAGAGACCCGATTAGGTCATTTTAAATTATGGTTAATATAAGAATTCTGCGTAATTCTATCACATTTGTTCAATTTACGACGCTCCTATTTCAGATAGTGTATTGGGAGAGGCGGCATCTTAAAGCGCATGAAATGCCGAGTAAAATGCACTACTATACTTCTCGGATAGGGCAATCAGGGACCCGATTAGGTCATCTTATATTATGGTTAATACAAGAATTCAACGAAATTCTATCACATTTGTTCAATTTACGTCGCTCCTATTTCAGATAGCGTATTGGGCTCAGCGGAACATTAAAGCACATTAAATGACGAGTAAAATGCACTAGGAAACTTCTACGGTAGGGCATACAAGGACCCTGATTAGATCATTTTATATTATGGTTAATTTAAGAATTCAGCGAAACTCTATCACACTTGTTCAATTTACGTAGCTCCAATTTCAGATAGCGTATTGGGCTAGGCGGCACCTTAAAGCGCATGTAATGACGAGTAAAATACACTATTAAACTTCTATGATACGGCAATCAGAGACCCGAATATATCATATTATATTATTGTTAATATAAGTATTCGGCGTAATTCTATCACGTTAGTTCAATTTACGTAGCTCCAATCTCAGATAGCGTATTGGGGAATGCGGCATCGTAAAGCGCATGAATGTCGAACAAAATGCACTACTAAACTTCACGGATAGAGCAATCAGAGACCCGATTATGTCAACTTATATTATGATTAATATAAGAATTCAGCGTAATTGTATCACATTTGTTCAATTTACGTCGCTCCTATTTCAGATAGCGTATTGGGCTAAGGGGCACCTTAAAGCGCATGAAATGACGAGTAAAATGCACTATTAAACTTCTAAGATAGGCCAATCAGAGACCCGATTAGATCGTATTATATTATGGTTAATATAAGAATTCTGCGTAATTCTATCACATTTGTTCATTTTACGTCGCCACTATTTCAGTTAGCGTATTGGGCTAGATGGCGTCTTACAGCGCATGCAATGTCGAGTAAAATGCACTGTTAAACTTCTAGGGTAGGGCAAACAGAGACCCGAATAGATCATTTTATATTATGGTTAATATAAGAATTCTGCGTAATTCCATCACGTTTGTTCAATTTACGTCGCTCCTACTTCAGATAGCGTATTGGGCTAAGCGGCATCTTAAAGCGCATGAAATGTCGAGTAAAATGCACTAATAAACTTCTAGGATAGGGCAATCAGATACCCGATAAGGTCATCTTATATTATGATTAATATAAGAATTCAACGTACTTTTTTCACATATGTTCAATTTACGTCGCTCCTATTTCAGATAGCGTATTGGGCTAAGCGGCGCCTTAAAGCGCATGAAATGACGAGTAAAATGCACTATCAAACTTCTATGATAGGGCAATCGGAGACCAGAATGGATCGTATTATATTATGGTTAACATAAGAATCCTGCGTAATTCTATCACGTTTGTTCAATTTACGTAGCTCCAATTTCAGGTAGCGTATTGTGCTAGTCGCCATCTTAAAGCGCATGAAATGTCGAGTAAAATGCACTATTAAACTTCTATGATAGGACAATCAGAGACCCGATTAGATCATTTTATATTATTGTTAATATAAGAATCCAACGTAATTTTATCACATTTGTTCAATTTATGTCGCTCCAATTTCAGATAGCGTATTGGGCTAGGCGGCACCTTAAAGCGCATGAAATGACGAGTAAAATGCACTATTAAACTTTTCGGGCAGGTCAATCAGAGACCCGCGTACGTCATCTTATATTATGGTTAATATAAGAATTCAGCGAAATTTTATCACATTTGTTCAATTTACGTCGCCCCTATATCAGATAGCGTATTGTGCTAAGCGGTACCTTAAAGCGCATGAAATGGAGAGTAAAATGCACTATTAAACTTCTATGATAGGGCAATCAGAGACCGGATTAGATCATTTTATATTGTTGTTAATATAAGAATTCAACGTAATTTTATCACATTTGTTCAAGTTATGTCGCTCCAATATCAGATAGCGTACTGAGCTAGGCGGCACCTTAAAGCGCATGAAATGATGAGTAAAATGCAGTATTAAACTTCTATGATAGGCCAATCGGAGACCCGAATAGATCGTATTATATTATGGTTAATATAAGAATTCTGCGTAATTCTATCACGTTCGTTCAATTTACGTAGCTCCAATTTCAGATTGCGTATTGGGCTAGCGGGCACCTTAAAGCGCATGAAATGACGAGCAAGATGCACTACCAAACTTCTCGGATAGAGCTAACAGAGACCCGATTAGGTCATCTTACATTATGGTTAATATAAGAATACAGCGAAATTCTATCACACTTGTTCAATTTACGTCGCTCCTATTTTAGATAGCGTAATCGGCTAAGCTTCACCTTAAAGCGCATGAAATGAGGAGTAAAATGCACTATGACACTTCTGTGGTAGGGCAATCTGAGACCCGAATTGATCGTATTATATTATGGTTAATATAAGAATTCTGCGTAATTATATCACGTTTGTTCAATTTACGTAGCTCCAATTTCAGATAGCGTATTGGGCTGGCGGCATCTTAAAGCGCATGAAATGTCGAGTAAAATGCACTATTAATCTTCTAGGGTAGGGTAAACAGAGACCCGATTAGATCATTTTATATTATGGTTAATTTAAGAATTTAGCGAAATTCTATCACACTTGTTCAATTTATATCGCTCCTATTTCAGATAGCGTATTGGGCTAGGCGCCACCTTAAAGCGCATGAAATGACGAGTAAAATGCACTATTAAACTTCTATGATAGGGCAATCAGAGAACCGAATAGATCGTATTATATTTTGGTTAATATAAGTATTCTGCGTAATTCTATCACATTTGTTGAATTTATGTCGCTCCTTCTTCAGGTAGCGTATTGGGCTAAGCGGCATCTTAAAGCGCATGAAATGTCGACTAAAATGCACTACCAAACTTCTAGGATAGGGCAATCAGAGACCCGATAAGGTCATCTTATGTTTTGATTAATATAATAATTCTGCGTAATTCTATCACGTTTGTTCAATTTACGTAGCTCCAATTTCAGATAGCGTATTGGGCTAGTCGGCATCTTAAAGCGCATGAATTGACGAGAAAAAAGCATTATTAAACTTCTATGATAGGGCAATCAGAGACCCGATTAGATCATTTCAAATTATGGTTAATATAAGAATTCTGCGTAATTTTATCACATTTGTTCAATTTATATCGCTCCTATTTCAGATAGCGTATTGGGCCACGCGGCACCTTAAAGCGCATGAAATGACGAGTAACAAGCACTACGAAACTTCTATGATAGGGCAATCAGAGACCCGAATAGATCGTATTATATTATGGTTAATTTAAGAATTCTGCGTAATTCTTACACATTAGTTCAATTTATGTCGCTCCTATTTCAGAGAGCGTATTGGGCTAGATGGCACCTTAAAGCGCATGAATTGTCGAGTAAAATGCACTATTAAACTTCTAGGGTAGGGCAAAAAGGGACCCGACTAGATCATTTTATATTATGGTTAATATAAGGATTCAACGAAATTCTATCACATTTGTTCAATTTACGTCGCTCCTACTTCAGATAGCGTATTGTGCTAACCGGCACCTTAAAGCGCATGAAATGACGAGTAAAATGCACTATTAAACTACTATGATAGGGCAATCAGAGACCCGATTAGATCATTTTATATTATGGTTAATATAAGAATTCAGCGAAATTCTATCACCTTTGTTCAATATACGTGACTCCTATTTCAGATATCGTATTGGGCTAAGCAGCAACTTAAAGCGCATGAAATGGCGAGTAAAATGCACTATTAAACTTCGGTGATAGGGCAATCAGAGACCCGAATAGATCATATTATATTATGGTTAATATAAGAATTCTGCGTAATTCTATCACGTTTGTTTAATTTACGTAGCTCCAATTTCAAATAGCGTATTGGGCTGTCTGGTATCTTAAAGCGCATGAAATCCCGAGCAAAATTCGCTATTAAACTTCTATGATAGGGCAATCAGAGACCCGATCAGATCATTTTAAATTATGGTTAATATAAGAATTCAGTGAAATTTTATCACATTTGTTCAATTTACGTCGCTCCTATTTCAGATAGCGTATTGGTCTAAGCGGGTCCTTAAAGCGCATGAAATGACGAGTATAATGCACTATTAAACTTCTATGATAGGGCAATCAGAGACCCGATTAGATCATTTCATATTATTGTTAATATAAGAATTCAACGTAATTTTATCACATTTGTTCAATTTACGTCGCCCCTGTTACAGATAGCGTATTGGACTGGGTGGCATCTTAAAGCGCATGAAATGTCGAGTAAAATGCACTATTAAACTGCTAGGGTAGGGCAAACAGGGACCCGATTAGATCATTTTATATTATGGTTAATTTAATAATTCAGCGAAACTCTATCACTTTTGGTCAATTTACGTAGCTCCAATTTCAGATAGCGGATTGGGCTAGACGGCACCTTGAAGCGCATGGAACGCCCAGTAAAATGCACTACTAAACTTCTTTGATAGGGCTATCAGAGACCCGGTTAGATCATTTTATATTATGGTTAATATAAGAATTCCGCGCAATTCTATTACGTTTGTTCAATTTACGCAGCTCCAATTTCAGATAGCAGATTGGGTTAGACGGCACCTTAAAGCTCATGAAATGGCGAGTAAAATGCACTATTAAACATCTATGATAGGGCAATCAGAGACCCGATTAGATCATTCTATAATATGGTTAATATTAGAATTCTGCGTAATCCTATCACATTTGTTCACTCTACGTCGCTCCTATTTCAGATAGCGTATTGGGCGAGGCGGCATCTTAAAGCGCATGGAATGTCGAGTAAAATTCAATATTAACCTTCTACGGTAGGGCAAACAGAGACCCGATTAGATCATTTTACATTATGGTTAATATAAGAATTCAGCAAAATTCTATCACATTTGTTCAATTTACGTAGCTCCTATTTCAGATAGCGTATTGGGCTAAGGGGCATCTCAAAGCACATGAAATGTCGAGTAAAATGCTCTATTAAAGTTCTAGGGTAGGGCAAACAGAGACCCGATTAGATCATTTTATATTATGGTTAATATAAGAATTCTGCGTAATTCTATCACATTTGTTTCCATTTACGTCGCTCCTATTTCAGATAGCGTATTGGGCTAAGCGGCACATTAAACGGCATGAAATGGCGAGCAAAATGCACTATTAAACTTCTATGATAGGGCAATCGGAGACACGATTAGATCATTTTATATTATTGTTAAAATAAGAATTCGGCGTAATTTTATCACATTTGTTCAATTTACGTCGCTCCTATTCCAGATAGCGTATTGGGCTAGGTTGCACCTTAAAGCGCATGAAATGTCGAGTAATATGCACTATTAAACTTCTAGGGTAGGGCAAACAGAGACCCGATTAGATCATTTTATATTATGGTTAATATAAGAATTCTGCGTATCTCTGTCACATTTGTTCAATTTACGTAGCTCCAATTTCAGATAGCAGATTGGGTTAGACGGCACCTTAAAGCTCATGAAATGGCGAGTAAAATGCACTATTAAACATCTATGATAGGGCAATCAGAGACCCGATTAGATCATTCTATAATATGGTTAATATAAGAATTCTGCGTAATCCTATCACATTTGTTCACTCTACGTCGCTCCTATTTCAGATAGCGTATTGGGCGAGGCGGCATCTTAAAGCGCATGGAATGTCGAGTAAAATTCAATATTAACCTTCTACGGTAGGGCAAACAGAGACCCGATTAGATCATTTTACATTATGGTTAATATAAGAATCCAACGAAATTCTATCACGTTTATTTAATTTACGTCGCTCCTATTTCAGATAGCTTATTGGGCTAAGGGGCATCTCAAAGCGCATGAAATGACGAGTAAAATGCTCTATTAAAGTTCTAGGGTAGGGCAAACAGAGACCCGATTAGAACATTTTATATTATGGTTAATTTAAGAATTCAGCAAAATTCTATCACATTTGTTCAATTTACGTAGCTCCTATTTCAGATAGCGTATTGGGCTAAGGGGCATCTCAAAGCACATGAAATGTCGAGTAAAATGCTCTATTAAAGTTCTAGGGTAGGGCAAACAGAGACCCGATTAGATCATTTTATATTATGGTTAATATAAGAATTCTGCGTAATTCTATCACATTTGTTTCCATTTACGTCGCTCCTATTTCAGATAGCGTATTCGGCTAAGCGGCACATTAAACGGCATGAAATGGCGAGTAAAATGCACTATTAAACTTCTATGATAGGGCAATCGGAGACACGATTAGATCATTTTATATTATTGTTAAAATAAGAATTCGGCGTAATTTTATCACATTTGTTCAATTTACGTCGCTCCTATTCCAGATAGCGTATTGGGCTAGGTTGCACCTTAAAGCGCATGAAATGTCGAGTAAAATGCACTATTAAAATTCTAGGGTAGGGCAAACAGAGAGCCGATTAGATCATTTTATATTATGGTTAATGTAAGAATTCAGCGAAACTCTATCACACTTGTTCAAATTACGTAGCTCCAATTTCAGAAAGCGTATTGGGCGAGACGGCATCTTAAAGTGCGTGGAATGACGAGTAAAATGCACTACTAAACTTCTATGATAGGGCAATCAGAGACCCGTTTAGATCATTTTATATTATGGTTAATTTAAGAATTCAGCGAAACTCTATCACACTTGTTCAATTTACGTAGCTCCAATTTCAGATAGCGTATTGGGCTAGGCGGCACCTTAAAGCGCATGTAATGACGAGTAAAATACACTATTAAACTTCTATGATACGGCAATCAGAGACCCGAATATATCATATTATATTATTGTTAATATAAGTATTCGGCGTAATTCTATCACGTTAGTTCAATTTACGTAGCTCCAATCTCAGATAGCGTATTCGGGTATGCGGCATCGTAAAGCGCATGAAAGTCGAGCAAAATGCACTACTAAACTTCACGGATAGAGCAATCAGAGTCCCGATTATGTCAACTTATATTATGATTAATATAAGAATGCAGCGTAATTGTATCATATTTGTTCAATTTACATCGCTCCTATTTCAGATAGCGTATTAGGATAGGCGGCATCTTAAAGCGCATGGACTGACGAGTAAAATGCACTATTAAACTTCTATGATAGGGCAATCAGAGACCCGATTAGATCATTCTATATTATGGTTAATATAAGAATTCAGCGAAATTCTATCGCATTTGTTCAATTTACGTCGCTCCTATATCGGATAGCGTATTGGGCTAAGCAGCATCTCAAAGCGCATGAAATGGAGAGTAAAATGCACTATTAAACCTCTAGGATAGGGCAATCAGAATCCCGATTAGATCATGTTATATTATTGTTAATTTAAGGATTCATCGTAATTCTTTCACATTTGTCCAATTCACGTCGCTCCTACACCAGATATCGTATTGAGATAGGCGGCATCTTAAAGCGCATGAACATGCGAGTAAAATGCACAACTAAACTTCTCGGATAGGGCAACCAGAGACCTGATTAGGTCATCTTATATTATGATTAATATAAGAATTCCGCGCAAATCTATTACGTTTGTTCAATTTACGCAGCTCCAATTTCAGATAGCGTATTGGGCTAGGCGGCACCTTAAAGAACATGAAATGGCGAGTAAAAGGCACTAATAAACTTCTCTGATAGGGCAATCAGAGACCCGAATAGATCGTATTATATTATTGTTAATATAAGAATTCTGCGTAATTCTATCACATTTGTTCAATTTATGTCGCTCCCATTTCAGATAGCGTATTGGTCTAGGCGGCACCTTAAAGCGCACGAAATGACCAGTAAAATGCACTACTAAACTTCTCGGGTAGGGCAATCATTGACCCCATTAGGTCATCTTATATTATGGTTAATATAAGAATTCAGCGAAATTTTATCACATTTGTTCAATTTATGTCGCTCCTATTTCAGATAGCGTATTGGGCTAGATGGCACCTTAAAGCGCATGAAATGTCGAGTAAAATGCACTATTAAACTTCTAGGGTAGGGCAAAAAGGCACCCGACTAGATCATTTTATATTATGGTTAATATAAGGATTCAACGAAATTATATCACATTTGTTCAATTTACGTCGCTCCTACTGTAGATAGCGTATTGTGCTAACCGGCAGCTTAAAGCGCATGAAATGACGAGTAAAATGCACTATTAAACTACTATGATAGGTCAATCAGAGACCCGATTAGATCATTTTATATTATGGTTAATATAAGAATTCAGCGAAATTCTATCACGTTTGTTTAATTTACGTAGCTCCAATTTCAGATAGCGTATTGGGCTGTCTGGTATCTTAAAGCGCATGAAATCCCGAGCAAAATTCACTATTAAACTTCTATGATAGGGCAATCAGAGACCCGATCAGATCATTTTAAATTATGGTTAATATAAGAATTCAGTGAAATTTGATCACATTTGTTCAATTTACGTCGACCCTATTACAGACAGCGTATTGGACTGGGTGGCATCTTAAAGCGCATGAAATGTCGAGTAAAATGCACTATTAAACTGCTAGGGTAGGGCAAACAGAGACCCGATTAGATCATTTTATATTATGGTTAATTTAAGAATTCAGCGTAATTCTATCACATTTGTTCAATTTACGTCGCTCCTATTTCAGATAGCGTATTGGTCTATGCGGAAGCTTAAAGCGCATGAAATGACCAGTAAAATGCACTATTAAACTTCTGTGATAGGGCAATCAGAGACCCGAATTGATCATATTATATTATGGTTAATATAAGAATTCTGAGTAAGTCTATCACATTTGGTCAATTTACGTCTCTCCTACACCAGATATCGTATTGAGCTAGACGGCATCTTAAAGCGCATGAAATGGCGAATAAAATGCACTACTATCCTTCTCGGATACGGCCATCAGAGACCCAATTAGATCATTTTATATTATGGTTAATATAAGAATTCAGCGCAATTCTATCACATTTGTTCAATTTACGTCGCTCCTATTTTAGATAGCGTATTGGTCTATGCGGAAGCTTAAAGCGCATGAAATGACCAGTAAAATGCACTATTAAACTTCTGTGATAGGGCAATCAGAGACCCGAATTGATCATATTATATTATGGTTAATATAAGAATTCTGAGTAAGTCTATCACATTTGGTCAATTTACGTCTCTCCTACACCAGATATCGTATTGAGCTAGATGGCATCTTAAAGCGCATGAAATGGCGAATAAAATGCACTACTATCCTTCTCGGATACGGCCATCAGAGACCCAATTAGATCATTTTATATTATGGTTAATATAAGAATTCAGCGCAATTCTATCACATTTGTTCAATTTAAGTAGCTGCTATTTCAGATAGTATATTGGTATAGGCGGCATCTTAATGCGCGTGGAATGACGAGTAAAATGCACTACTAACCTTCTCTGATAGGGCAATGAGAGACCCGATTAGACCATTTTATATTATGGTTAATATAAGAATTCTGTATAATTCTATCACATTTGTCCAATTTACGTCGCTCCTAATTCAGATAGCGTATTGGGCTAGGCGCCACCTTAAAGCGCATGAAATGGCGAGTAAAATGCACTATTAAACTTCTAGGGTAAGGCAAACAGAGACCCGATTACATCATTTTATATTATGGTTAATTTAAGAATTCAGCAACATTCTATCACGTTTGTTCAATTTACGTCGCTTCTATTTCAGATAGCGTATTGGGCTAAGCGGCATCTCAAAGCGCATGAAATGGCGTGTAAAATGCACTATTAAACTTCTAGGGTAGGGCAAACAGAGATCCGATTAGATCATTTTATATTACGGTTAATTTAACAATTCAGCGTAATTCTATCACATTTGTTGAATTTAAGTACCTCCAACTCCAGATAGCGTATTGGGCTAGGCGGCACCTTAAAGCGCATGAAATGAGGAGTAAAATGCCCTATTAAACTTCTATGATAGGGCAATCAGAGACCCAATTACATCATTTTATATTACGGTTAATTTAAGAATCCGTCGTAATTCTATCACATTTGTTCAATTTACGTCGCTCCTACTTCAGATAGCGTATTGGGCTAAGCGGCATCTTAAAGCGCATGAAATGTCGAGTAAAATGCACTAATAAACTTCTAGGATACGGCAATCAGATACCCGATAAGGTCATCTTATATTATGATTAATATAAGGATGCAGCGTAATTCTGTCACACTTGTTCAATTTACGTCGCTCCTATTTCGGGTAGCGTATTGTGCTAGGCGGCATCTTAAAGCCCGTGGAATGACGACTAAAACGAACTACTAACCTTCTATGATAGGACAATCAGAGATCCGATCTGATAATTTTATATTATGGTTAATATAAGAATTCAGCGAAATTCTATCACATATGTTCAATTTACGTCGCTCCTATTTCAGACAGCGTATTGGGCTAGGCGGCATCATAAAGCGCATGAAATGACGAGTAAAATGCACTATTAAACTTCTATTTTAGGGCAATCAGAGACCCGAATAGATCGTATTATAGTATGGTTAATATAAGAATTCTGCGTAATTCTATCACGTTTCTTCAATTTACGTAGCTCCAACTTCAGATAGCGCATTGGACTAGGCGGCATCCTAAAGCGCATGAAATGTCGCGTAAAATGCACTACTAATCTTCTCGGATAGGGCTAACAGAGACCCGATTAGGTCATCTTATATTATGGTTAATATAAGAAATCAGCAAAATTTTATCACATTTGTGCAATTTACGTCGCCCCGATTTCAGATAGCGTATTGGGCTAGATGGCATCTTAAAACGCACGAAATGTCGAGTAAAATGCACTATTAAACTTCTAGGGTAGGGCAATCAGAGTCCCGATTAGATCATTTTATGATATTGTTCATATAAGAATTCAACGTAATTTTGTCACATTTGTTCAATTTATATCGCTCCTAATTCAGATAGCGTATTGGGCTAGGCGGCACCCTAAAGCGCATAAGATGACGAGTAAAATGCACTATTAAACTTCTATGATAGGGCAATCAGAGAACCGAAAGATCGTATTATATTATGGTTAATATAAGAATGCTGCGTAATTCTATCAGGATCGTTAAATTTATGTCGCTCCTATTTCAGATTGCGCATTGGACTAGGCGGCATCTTAAAGCGCATGAAATGACGAGTAAAATGCACTACTAAACTTCTCGGGCAGGGCAATCAGAGACCCGATTAGGTCATCTTATATTATGGTTAAAATAAGAATTCAGCGAAATTCTATCACATTTGTGCAATTTACGTCGCTCCTATTTCAGATAGCGTATTGGGCTAGGCCGCACGTTAAAGCGCATGAAATGACGAGTAAAATGCACTATTAAACTTCTATGATAGGGCAATCGGAGACCCGACTAGATCGTATTATATTATGTATAATATAAGAATTCTGCGTAATTCTATCACATTTGTTCAATTTATGTCGCTCCTATTTCAGATAGCGTATTGGGCTAGGCGGCACCTTAAAGCGCACGAAGTGACGAGTAAAACGCACTACTAAACTTCTCGGATAGGGCAATCAGAGACCCGATTAGGTCATCTTATATTATGGTTAAAATAAGAATTCAAAGAAATTCTATCACGTTTGTTCAATTTACGTCGCTCCTATTTCAGATAGCGTATTGGGCTAAGCGGCACCATAAAGCGCATGAACTGACGAGTACGATGCACTATTAAACTTCTATGATAGGGCAATCAGAGACCCGATTAGATCATTTTATAATATTGTTAATATAAGAATTCAACGTAATTTTATCACATTTGTTCAATTTATATCGCTCCTGTTTCAGATAGCGTATTGGGACAGGCGGCACCTTAAGGCGCATGAAATGACGAGTAAAATGCACTATTGAGCTTCTATGATAGGGCAATCAGAGAACCGAATAAATCGTATTATATTTTGGTTAATATAAGAATTCTGCGTAATTCTAACACATTTGTTCAATTTACGTCGCTCCGATTTCAGATAGCGTATTGGGCTAAGCGGCATCTTAAAGCGCATGAAATGACGAGTAAAATGCACTATTGAGCTTCTATGATTGGGCAAAGACAGAGCCGATTAGATCATTTTATATTACGGTTAATACAAGGATCCTGAGTAATTCTATCACATTTGTTCAATTTACATAGCTCCTATTTCAGATAGTATATTGGTCTAGGCGGCATCTTAAAGCGCATGGAGTGACGAGTAAAATGCACTACTAACCTTCTATGATAGGGCAATCAGAGACCCGAATAGATCATATTATATTATGGTTAATATAAGAATTCTGAGTAAGTCTATCACATTTGTTGAATTTACGTCGCTCCTATTTCAGATAGCGTATTGAGCTAGGCGGCACCTTAAAGCGCATGAAATGACGAGTAAAATGCACTGTTAAACTTCTATGATAGGGCAATCAGAGATCCGAATATATCATATTATATTATGGTTAATATAAGAATTCTGGGTAATTCTATCACATTTGGTCAATTTACGTCGCTCCTATTTCAGATAGCGTATTGTGCTAAGCGGCACCTTAAAGTGCATGAAATGACGAGTAAAATGCACCATTAAATTTCTATGATAGGGCAATCAGAGACCCGATTGGATCATTTTACATTATTGTTAATATAAAAATGTAGCGGAATTTTATCACATTTGTTCAATTTACGATGCCCCTATTTCAGGTAGCGTTTTGGGCTAGGTGGCATCTTAAAGCGCATGAAATGTCGAGTAAAATGCACTACAAAACTTCTAGGGTAGGGCAATCAGAGACCCGATTAGGTCATCTTATATTATGATTAATATAAGAATTGAGCGTAATTCTATTGCGTTTGTGCAATTAACGTCGCTACAATTTCAGATAGCGTATTGGGATATGCGGCATCTTAAAGCGCATGGACTGACGAGTAAAATGCACTATTAAACTTCTATGATAGGGCAATCAGAGACCCGATTAGATCATTTTAAATTATGGTTAATATAAGAATTCAGTGAAATTTTATCACATTTGTTCAATTTCCGTCCCTCCTATTTCAGACAGCGTATTGGGCTAAGTGGCACTTTAAAGCGCATGAAATGACGAGTAAAATGCACTATGAAACTTCTATGATAGGGCAATCAGAGACCCGTTCAGATCATTTTACATTATTGTTAATATAAGCATTCAGCGTAATTTTATCACATTTGTCCAATTTACGTTGCCCCAATTTCAGATAGCGTATTGGGCTAAGCAGCAGCTTAAAGCGCATGAAATGACGAGTAAAATGCACTATTGAGCTTCTATGATTGGGCAAAGACAGAGCCGATTAGATCATTTTATATAACGGTTAATACAAGGATCCTGAGTAATTCTATCACATTTGTTCAATTTACGTAGCTCCTATTTCGGATAGTATATTAGTCTAGGCGTCATCTTAAAGCGCATGGAATGACGAGTAAAATGCACTACTAACCTTCTATGATAGGGCAATCAGAGACCCGATTAGATCATTTTATATTATGGTTAATATAAGAATTCTGCATAATTGTATCACATTTGTTCAATTTACGTCGCTCCTATTTCAGATAGCGTATTGGGCTTGGCGGCACCTTAAAGCGCATGAAATGTCGTGTAAAATGCACTATCAAGCTTCTATTATAGGGCAATCAAAGAACCGAATAGATCATATTATATTATGGTTAATATAAGAATGCTGCGTAATTCTATCACATTTGTTTAATTAACGTCGCTCCTACTTCAGATAGCGTATTGGGCTAAGCGGCATCTTAAAGCGCATGAAATGTCGAGTAAGATGTACTACTAAACTTCTAGGATAGGGCAATCAGAGACCCGATTAGATCATATTATATTATGGTTAATATAATATTTCAGCGAAATTCTATCGCATTTGTGCAATTTACACCGCTCCTGTTTCAGATAGCGTATTGGGCTAAGCGGCATCTTAAAGCGCATGAAATGACGAGTAAAATGCACTATTGAGCTTCTATGATTGGGCAAAGACAGAGCCGATTAGATCATTTTATATTACGTTTAATACAAGGATCCTGAGTAATTCTATCACATTTGTTCAATTTACGTAGCTCCTATTTCAGATAGTATATTGGTCTAGGCGGCATCTTAAAGCGCATGGAGTGACGAGTAAAATGCACTACTAACCTTCTATGATAGGGCAATCAGAGACCCGAATAGATCATTTTAAATTATGGTTAATATAAGAATTCAGTGAAATTTTATCACATTTGTTCAATTTCCGTCGCTCCTATTTCAGATAGCGTATTGGGCAAAGCAGCAGCTTAAAGCGCATGAAATGTCGACTAAAATGCACTACTAAACTTCTAGGATAGGGCAATCAGAGACCCGATAAGGTCATCTTATGTTTTGATTAATATAAGTATTCTGGGTAATCCTATCACGTTTGTTCAATTTATGTAGCTCCAATTTCAGATAGCGTATTGGGCTAGTCGGCATCTTAAAGCGCATGAAATGTCGAGTACAATGCACTATTAAACTGCTAGGGTATGGAAAACAGAGACCCGATTAGATCATTTTATATTATGGTTAATTTAAGAATTCAGCGAAACTCTATCACACTTGTTCAATTTACGTAGCTCCAATTTCAGTTAGCGTATTGGGCTAGGCGGCACCTTAAAGCGCATGGAATGACGAGTAAAACGCACTATCAAACTTCTATGATAGGGACATCAGAGACGCGATTAGATCATTTTATATTATTGTTAATATAAGAATTCAGCGTAATTTTATCACATTTGTTCAATTTACGTCGCGCCAACTTCAGATAGCGTATCGGGATAAGCGGCACCTAAAAGCGCATGAAATGGCGAGCAAAATGCACTATTAAACTTCTATGATAGGGCAATCAGAGACCCGATTAGATCATTTTATGTTATGGTTAATATAAGAATTCTGCGTAATTCTATCACATTTCGTCAATTTACGTCGCTCCTATTTCAGATATCGCATTGGCCTATGCGGCACGTTAAAGCGCATGAAATGACGAGTAAAATGCACTATTAAACTTCTAGGGTGGGCCAAACAGAGAGCCGATTAGATCATTTTATATTACGGTTAATTTAACAATTCAATGTAATTCTATCATATTTGTTGAATTTAAGTACCTCCAATTCCAGATAGCGTATTGGGCTAGGCGGCACCTTAAAAGGCATGAAATGACGAGTAAACTGCACTACTAAACTTCTAGGATAGGGCAATCAGAGACCAGATTAGATCATTTTATATTGTGGTTATTATAAGAATTCTGCGTAATTCTATCACATTTGTACAACTTACGTCACTCCTATTTCAGATAGCGTATTGGGCTAAGTGGCACCTTAAAGCGCATGAAATGACGAGTGAAATGCACAATGAAACTTCTATGATAGGGCAATCAGAGACGCGTTCAGATCATTTTACATTATTGTTAATATAAGCATTCAGCGTAATTTTATCACATTTGTTCAATTTACGTTGCCCCAATTTCAGATAGCGTATTGGGCTAAGCAGCAGCTTAAAGCGCATGAAATGGCGAGGAAAATGCACTATTAAACTTCGATGATAGGGCAATCAGAGACCCGAATAGATCGTATTTTATTATGGTTAATATAAGAATTCTGCGTAATTCGATCAGATTTGTTGAATTTATGTCGCTCCTACTTCAGGTAGCGTATTGGACTAAGCGGCATCTTAAAGCGCATGAAATGTCGACTAAAATGCACTACTAAACTTCTATGATAGTGCAATCAGAGACCCGATTAGATCATTTTATATTATGGTTAATATAAGAATTCTGCGTAATTCTATCACATTCGTTCAATTTACGTCGCTCCTATTTCAGATAGCGTATTGGGCTAGGCGGCACCTTAAAGCGCATGAAATGACGAGTAAAATGCACTATCAAGCTTCTATGATAGGGCAATCAGAGACCCGATTAGGTCATCTTATATTATGGTTAATATAAGAATGCTGCGTAATTCTATCACATTTGTTCAATTTACGCCGCTCCAATTTCAGATAGCGTATTGGGCTTGACGGCACCTTAAAGCTCATGAAATGGCGAGTAAAATCCACTATTAAACTTCTATGATAGGGCAATCAGAGACCCGATTAGATCATTTTAAATTATGGTTAATATAAGAATTCAGTGAAATTTTATCACATTTGTTCAATTTCCGTCGCTCCTATTTCAGATAGCGTATTGGGCTAAGTGGCACCTTAAAGCTCATGAAATGACGAGTAAAATGCACTATGAAACTTCTATGATAGGGCAATCAGAGACCCGTTCAGATCATTTTACATTATTGTTAATATAAGCATTCAGCGTAATTTTATCACATTTGTTCAATTTACGTTGCCCCAATTTCAGATAGCGTATTGGGCTAAGCAGCAGCTTAAAGCGCATGAAATGGCGAGTAAAATGTACTATTAAACTTCGATGATAGGGCAATCAGAGACCCGAATAGATCGTATTTTATTATGGTTAATATAAGAATTCTGCGTAATTCGATCACATTTGTTGAATTTATGTCGCTCCTACTTCAGTTAGCGTATTGGACTAAGCGGCATCTTAAAGCGCATGAAACGTCGACTAAAATGCACTACTAAACTTCTATGATAGGGCAATCAGAGACCCGATTAGATCATTTTATATTATGGTTAATATAAGAATTCTGCGTAATTCTATCACATTTGTTCAATTTACGTCGCTCCTGTTTCAGATAGCGTATTGGGCTATGCGGCACCTTAAAGCGCATGAAATGGCGAGTAAAATGCACTATCAAGCTTCTCAGATAGGGCTAACAGAGACCCAATTAGGTCATCTTATATTATGGTTAATGTAAGAATTCAGCGAAATTTTATCACATTTGTTCAATTTACGTCGCCCCTACTTCAGATAGCGTATTGGGCTAGGTGGCATCTTAAAGAGCATAAAATGTCGAGTAAAGTGATCTATTAAACTTCTATGATAGGGCAATCAGAGAACCGAATAGATCGTATTATATTATGGTTAATTTTGGTATTCATCGAAATTCTATCACATTTGTTCAATTTACGTAGCTCCTCTTTCAGATAGCGTATAGGGCCCAGCGGCACCATAAAGCGCCAGAAATGACGAGTAACATGCAGTATTAAGCTTCTATGATAGGCCAATCAGAGACCCGAATAGATCGTATTATATTATGGTTAATATAAGAATTCAGCGTAACTCTATCACATTTGTTCAATTTACGTTGATCCTATTACAGGTAGCGTATTGGGCTAAGCGGAATCTTAAAGCGCATGAAATGTCGAGTAAAATGCACTATTAAACTTCTAGGGTAGGGCAAACAGAGACCTGCTTAGATCATTTTATATTATGGTTAATTTAAGAATTCAGCGTAATTCTATCACGTTTGTTCAATTTACGTCGATCCTATTTCTGGTAGCGTATTGGGCTAAGCGGAATATTAAAGCGCACGAAATGTCGAGTAAAATGCACTACTAAACTTCTAGGATAGGGCAATCAGAGAACCGATTAGATCATTTTATATTACGGTCAATCTAAGAATTCAGCGTAACTCTATCACATTTATCCAAATCACGTCGCCCCTATTTCAGAAAGCGCATTGGTCTAGCCGGCACCTTAAAGCTCATGAAATGGCGAGTAAAATGCACTATTAAACTTCTAGGGTAGGGCAATCAGAGACCCGATTAGATCATTCTATAATATGGTTAATATAAGAATTCTGCGTAATCCTATCACATTTGTTCAATCTACGTCGCTCCTATTTCAGATAGCGTATTGGGCTAGGCGGCATCTTAAAGCGCATGGAATGGCGAGTAAAATGCACTATTAAACTTCTGTGATAGGGCAATCAGAGACCCGATTAGATCATTTTATATTTTGGTTAATATAAGACTTCAGCGAAATTCTATCACATTTGTTCAGTGAACGTCGCTCCTATATCAGATAGTGTATTGGGCTAAGCGGCATCTCAAAGCGCATGAAATGGCGAGTAAAATGCACTATTAAACTTCTCAGATAGGGCAATCAGAGACCAGATGAGATCATTTTATATTATGGTTAATATACGAATTCTGCGTAGCTCTATCACATTTGTTCAATTTACGTATTTCCAATTTCAGATAGCGGATTGGGATAGACGGCACCTTAAAGCGCATGAAATGACGAGTAAAATGCACTACCAAACTTCTTTGATAGGGCAATCAGAGACCCGATTAGATCATTTGATATTATGGTTAATATAAGAATTCTGCGTAACTCCAACACATTTGTTCAATTTACGCAGCTCCAATTTCAGATAGCGGATAGGGCTAGACGGCACCTTAAGGCACATGAAATGACGAGTAAAACGCACTACTGAACTTCGTTGATCGGGCAATCAGAGACCCGATTACATCATTTTATATTATGGTTAATATAAGAATTCAGCGAAATTCCAACACATTAGTTCAATTTACGTCGCTTCAACTTCAGATAGCGTATTGGCCTAGGCTGCACATTAAAGCGCATGAAATGACGAGTAAAATGCACTATTAAACTTCTACGATAGAGCACTCAGAGACCCGATTAGATCATTTTAAATTATGGGTAATATGAGAATTCTGCGTAATTCTATCACATTTGTTCAATTTACGTCGCTCCTATTTCAGATAGCGTATTTGGCTAAGCGGCATCACAAAGCGCATGAAATGGCGAATAAAATGCACTACTAAACTTCTAGGCTAGGGCGAACAGAGACCCGATTAGAACATTTTACATTATGGTTAATATAAGAATCCAACGAAATTCTATCACGTTTATTTAATTTACGTCGCTCCTATTTCAGATAGCTTATTGGGCTAAGGGGCATCTCAAAGCGCATGAAATGACGAGTAAAATGCACTGTTTAACTTCTATGATAGGGCAATCAGAGACCCGAATAGATCGTATTATATTATGGTTAATTTAAGAATTCTGCGTAATTCTATCACGTTTGTTCAATTTACGTAGCTCCAATTTCAGATAGCGTATTGGGCTAGGCGGCATGTTAAAGCGCATGAAATGTCGAGTAAGATGCACTACTAAACTTCTCGGATAGGGCTAACAGAGACCCGATTAGGTCATCTTATATTATGGTTAATATAAGAATTCAGCGAAATTTTATTACATTTGTTCAATTTACGTCGCCCCTATTTCAGATAGCGTATTGGGCTAAGCGGCACCTTAAAGGGCAGGAAATGACGAGTAAAATGCACTATTAAACTTCTATGATAGGGCAATCAATGACCCGAATAGATCGTATTATATTATGGTTAATATAAGTATTCAACGTAATTTTATCACATTTGTTCAACTTATATCGCTCCTATTTCAGATAGCGTATTGGGCTAGGCGGCACCTTAAAGCGCATGAAATGACGAGTAAAATGCACCATTAAACTTCCATGATAGGGCAATCAGAGACCCGAATTGATCGTATTATATTACGGTTATTATAAAAATTCTGCGTAATTCTATCACATTTGTTCAACTTACGACGCTCCTATTTCAGATAGCGTATTGGGCCAGGTGGCAACATAAAGCGCATGAAATGTCGAGTAAAATGCACTACTAAACTTCTTGGATAAGGCAATCAGAGACCCGATTATGTCATGTTATATTATGATTAATATAAGGATGCGGCGTAATTTTATCACATTTGTTCAATTTACGTCGCTCCTATATCAGATAGAGTATTTGGGATAGGCGGCACCTTAAAACGCATGAAATGACGAGTAAAATGCACTATTAACCTTCTATGATAGGGCAATTAGAGACCCGATTAGATCATTTTATATTATGGTTAATATAAGAATTCAGCGAAATTCTATCACATTTGTTCAATTTACGTCGCTCCTATTTCAGATAGCGTATTGGGCTAAGCAGAATCTTAAAGGGCATGAGATGCCGATTAAAATGCGCTGCTAAACTTCAGTGATACGGTAGTCAGAGACCCGATTAGATCATTTTATATTATTGTTAGTAAAAGAATTCAGAGTAATTTTATCACATATGTTCAATTTACGTCGCCCCTATTTCAGATAGCGTATTTGGGGTAGGCGGCACCTTAAAATGCATGAAATGACGAGTAAAATGCACTATTAAACTTCTATGATAGGGCAATCAGTGACCCGAATAGATCATATTATTTTATGGTTAATATAAGAATTCTGCGTAATTCTATCAAATTTGTGCAATTTACGTCGCTCCTGCTTCAGATAGCGTATTCGTCTAAGCGGCATCTTAAAGCACGTGGAATGGCGAGTAAAATGCACTACTAACCTTCTATGATTGGGCAATCTGTGACCCGATTAGATCATTTTATATTATGGTTAATATAAGAATTCTGCGTACTTCTATCACATTTGTACAATTTGTGTCGCTCCTATTTCAGATAGCGTATTGGAGTAGGCGGCACCTCAAAGCGCATGAAATGACGAGTAAAATGCACTATTAGACTTCTATGATAGGGCAATCAGAGACCCGGATAGATCGTATCATATTATGTATAATATAAGAATTCTGCGTAATTCTATCACATTTGTTCAATTTACGTCGCCCCTATTTCAGATAGCGTATTGGGCTAGGTGGCATCTTAAAGCGCATGAAATGTCGAGTAAAATGCACTAGTAAACTTCAATGACAGTGCAATCAGAGACCCGATTAGATCATTTTGTGTTATTGTTAATATAAGAATTCAACGTAATTTTATCACATTTGTTCAATTTATGTCGCTCCTATTTCAGATAGCGTATTGGGCCAAGCGGCACCTTAAAGCGCATGATGTGACGAGTAAAATCCACTATTAAACTTCTATGATAGGGCAATCAGGGACCCGAATAGATCGTATTATATTATGGTTAATATAAGAATTCTGCGTAATTCTATCACATTTGTTCTATTTATGTCGCCCCTATTTCAGATAGCGTACTGGGCTAGGCGGCACCTTAAAGCGCATGAAATGGCGAGTGAAATGCACTAATAAACTTCTATGATAGGGCAATCAGAGACCCGAATATATCATATTATATTATGGTTAATATAAGAATTCAGCAAAATTCAATCACATTTGTTCAATTCACGCCGCTCCTATTTCAGATAGCGTATTGGGCTAGGCGGCACCTTAAAGCGCATGAAATGACGAGTAAAATGCACTATTAAACTTCTATGATAGGGCAATCAGAAACCAGAATAGATCGTATTATATCATGGTTAATATAAGAATTCTGCGTAATTCTATCACATTTGTTCAATTTATGTCGCTCCTATTTCAGATAGCGTATTGGGCTAGGCGGCACCTTAAAGCGCATGATGTGACGAGTAAAATCCACTATTAAACTTCGATGATAGGGCAATCAGAGACCCGAATAGATCGTATTATATTATGGTTAATATAAGAATTCAGCGTAATTTTACCACATTTGTTCAATTTACGTCGCCCCTATTTCAGATAGCGTACTGGGCTAGGCGGCACCTTAAAGCGCATGAAATGACGAGTAAAATGCACTATTAAACGTCTATGATAGGGCAATCAGAGACCCGAATACATCGTATTATATCATGGTTAATATAAGAATTCAGCAAAATTCTATCACATTTGTTCAATTTACGTCGCTCCTCTTCCAGATAGCGTATTGGGCTAGGCGGCACCTTAAAGCGCATGAAAAGACGACTAAAATGCACTATTAAACTTCTATGATAGGGCAATCAGAAACCAGAATAGATCGTATTATATTATGGTTAATATAAGAATTCTGCGTAATTCTATCACATTTGTTCAATTTATGTCGCTCCTATTTCAGGTAGCGTATTGGTCGATTCGGCATCTTAAAGCGCATGAAATGACGAGTAAAATGCACATTTAAACTTCTATGATAGGGCAATCAGAGATACGATTAGGTCATTTTAAATTATGGTTAATATAAGAATTCTGCGTAATTCTATCACATTTGTTCAATTTACGTCGCTCCCATTTCAGATAGCGCATTGGGCTAAGCGGCACCTTAAAGCGCATGGCATGACGAGTAAAATGCAGTACAAAACTTCTTTGATAGGGCAATCAGAGACCCGAATAGATCATCTTAAATTATGGTTAATATAAGAATTCTGCGTAATTCTATCACATTTATTCAATTAACATCGCTCCTATTTCAGATAGCGCATTGGGCTAAGCGGCACCTTAAAGCGCATGGAATGACGAGTAAAATGCAGTACTAAACTTCTTTGATAGGGCAAGCAGAGACCCGATGAGATCATTTTATATTATGGTTTATATAAGAATTCTGCGTAACTCTATCACATTTATTCAATTTACGCTGCTCCAATTTGAGATAGCGGATTGGGCTATACGGCGCCTTAAAGCGCATGAAATGACGAGTAAAATGCACTGCTGAACTTCTGTGACAGGGCAATCAGAGACCCGATTAGATCATCTTAAATTATGGTTAATATAAGAATTCTGCGTAATTCTATCACATTTGTTCAATTTACGTCGCCCCTATTTCAGATAGCGTATTGGGCTAGGTGGCACCTTAAAGCGCATGAAATGTCGAGTAAAATGCACTAGTAAACTTCTATGACAGTGCAATCAGAGACCCGATTAGATCATTTTGTATTATTGTTAATATAAGAATTCAACGTAGTTTTATCACATTTGTTCAATTTATGTCGCTCCTATTTCAGATAGCGTATTGGGTTAGGCGGCATCTTAAAGCGCATGCAATTACGAGTAAAATGCACTACTAAACTTCTCGGATAGGGCAATCACAGACCCGACAAGGTCATTTTAAATTATGGTTAATAAAAGAATTCTGCGTAATTCTATCACATTTATTCAATTTACGTCGCCCCTATTTAGAGATAGCGTATTGGGCTTGTTGGCATCTTAAAGCGCATGAAATGTCGAGTAAAATGCACTATTAAACATCTATGATGGGGCAATCAGAGACCCGATTAGACGGTATTATATTATGGTTAATATATGAATTCTGCGTAATTCTACCACGTCTGTTCAATTTACGTAGCTCAAATTTCAGATAGCGTTTTGGACAAGGTGGCATCTTAAAGCGCATGAAATGTCGAGTAAAATGCACTATTAAACTTCTAGGGTAGGGTAAACAGAGACCCGATTAGATCATTTTATATTATGGTTAATATAAGAATTCTGCGTAACTCTATCACATATGTTCAATTTATGTCGCTCCTATTTCAGATAGCGTATTGGGCTAAGCGGCATCTTAAAGCGCATGCAATTACGAGTAAAATGCACTACTAAACTTCTCGGATAGGGCAATCACAGACCCGACAAGGCCATTTTAAATTATGGTTAATAAAAGAATTCTGCGTAATTCTATCACATTTATTCAATTTACGTCGCCCCTATTTCAGATAGCGTACTGGGCTAGGAGACACCTTAAAGCGCATGAAATGACGAGTGAAATGCACTATTAAACTTCTATGATAGGGCAATCAGAGACCCGAATACATCGTATTATATTATGGTTAATATAAGAATTCTTGCGTAATTCTATCACATTTGTTCAATTTACGTCGTTCCTATTTCAGATAGCGTATTGGGCGATTCGGCATCTTAAAGCGTATGCAATTACGAGTAAAATGCACTACTAAATTTCTCGGATAGGGCAATCACAGACGCGTCAAGGTCATTTTAAGTTATGGTTAATATAAGAATTCTGCGTAATTCTATCACATTTATTCAATATACGTCGCCCCTATTTCAGATAGCGTACTGGGCTAGGCGGCACCTTAAAGCGCATGAAATGACGAGTGAAGTGCACTATTAAACTTCTATGATAGGGCGATCAGAGACCCGAATAGATCATATTATATTATGGTTAATATATGAATTCTGCGTAATTCTATCACGTCTGTTCAATTTACGTAGCTCCAATTTCAGATATCGTTTTGGACTAGGTGGCACCTTAAAGCGCATGAAATGTCGAGTAAAATGCACTATTAAACTTCTAGGGTAGGGCAAACAGAGACCCGATTAGATCATTTTATATTATAGTTAATATAAGAATTGAGCGTAATTTTATCACATTTGTTCAATTTACGTCGCTCCTATTTCAGATAGCGTATTGGGCCAGGAGGCACCTTAAAGCGCATGAAATGACGAGTAAAATGCACTATTAAACTTCTATGAGAGCGCAATCAGAGTCCCGATCAGATCATTTTAAATTATGGTTAATATAAGAATTCGTGCGTAATTCTATCACATTTGTTCAATTTACGTCGCTCCTATTTCAGATAGCGTATTGGGTGATTCGGCATCTTAAAGCGCATGAAATGACGAGTAAAATGCACTATTAAACTTCTATGATAGGGCAATCAGAGATACGATTAGGTCATTTTAAATTATGGTTAATATAAGAATTCTGCGTAACTCTATCACATTTATTCAATTTACGCTGCTCCAATTTCAGATAGCTGATTGGGCTAGACGGCGCCTTAAAGCGCATGAAATGACGAGTAAAATGCACTGCTGAACTTCTGTGACAGGGCAATCAGAGACCCGATTAGATCATCTTAAATTATGGTTAATATAAGAATTCTGCGTAATTTTATCACATTTGTTCAATTTAAGTCGCCCCTATTTCAGATAGCGTACTGGGCTAGGCGGCACCTTAAAGCGCATGAAATGACGAGTGAAATGCACTATTAAACTTCTATGATAGGGCAATCAGAGACCCGAATAGATCATATTATATTATGGTCAATATAAGAATTCAGCAAAATTCTATCACATTTGTTCAATTTACGTCGCTCCTATTTCAGATAGCGTATTGGGCTAGGCGGCACCTTAAAGCACATGAAAGGACGAGTAACATGCACTGTTAAACTTCTATGATAGGGCAATCAGAGACACGATTAGATCATTTTATATTATTGTTAAAATAAGAATTCAGCGGAATTCTATCACATTTGTTCAATTTACGTAGCTCCTATGTCAGATAGCGTATTGGGCTAAGCGGCATCTCAAAGCACATGAAATGTCGAGTAAAATGCTCTATTAAAGTTCTAGGGTTGGGCAAACAGAGACCCGATTAGATCATTTTATATTATGGTTAATATACGAATTCTGCGCAATTCTATCACATTTGTTTCCATTTACGTCGCTCCTATTTCAGATAGCGTATTGGGCTAAGCGGCACATTAAACGGCATGAAATGGCGAGTAAAATGCACTATTAAACTTCTATGATAGGGCAATCGGAGACACGATTGGATCATTTTATATTATTGTTAAAATAAGAATTCGGCGTAATTTTATCACATTTGTTCAATTTACGTCGCTCCTATTCCAGATAGCGTATTGGGCTAGGTTGCACCTTAAAGCGCATGAAATGTCGAGTAAAATGCACTATTAAAATTCTAGGGTACGGCAAACAGAGAGCCGATTACATCATTTTATATTATGGTTAATGTAAGAATTCAGCGAAACTCTATCACACTTGTTCAAATTACGTAGCTGCAATTTCAGAAAGCGTATTGGGCGAGACGGCATCTTAAAGTGCGTGGAATGACGAGTAAAATGCACTACTAAACTTCTATGATAGGGCAATCAGAGACCCGATTAGATCATTTTATATTATGGTTAATTTATGAATTCAGCGAAACTCTATCACACTTGTTCAATTTACGTAGCTCCAATTTCAGATAGCGTATTGGGGTATGCGGCATCGTAAAGCGCATGAAAGTCGAGCAAAATGCACTACTAAACTTCACGGATAGAGCAATCAGAGACCCGATTATGTCAACTTATATTATGATTAATATAAGAATGCAGCGTAATTGTATCACATTTGTTCAATTTACATCGCTCCTATTTCGGATAGCATATTGGGCTAAGCAGCACCTCAAAGCGCATGAAATGGCGAGTAAAATGCACTATTAAACTTCTAGGATAGGGCAATCAGAATCCCGATTAGATCATGTTATATTATTGTTAATTTAAGAATTCATCGTAATTCTTTCACATTTGTCCAATTCACGTCGCTCCTACACCAGATATCGTATTGAGATAGGCGGCATCTTAAAGCGCATGAACATGCGAGTAAAATGCACTACTAAACTTCTCGGATAGGGCAACCAGAGACCCGATTAGGTCATCTTATATTATGATTAATATAAGAACTCAGTGTAATTCTATCACATTTGTTCAATTTACGACGCTCCTGTTCCAGATAGCGTATTGGGCGAGGCGGCATCTTAAAGTGCATCAAATGTCGCGTAAAATGCACTATTAAGCTTCTATGATAGGGCAATCAGAGACCCGATTAGATCATCTTATATTATGATTAATATAAGAATTGTGCGTAATTCTATCACATTTGCTTAATTTACGTCGCTCCTATTTCAGATAGCGTATTGGGCTAGGCGGCACCTTAAAGAACATGAAATGGCGAGTAAAAGGCACTAATAAACTTCTCTGATAGGGCAATCAGAGACCCGAATAGATCGTATTATATTATGGTTAATATAAGAATTCTGCGTAATTCTATCACATTTGTTCAATATACGTCGCCGCTATTTCAGATAGCGTATTGGGCTAGGTGGCATCTTAAAGCGCATGAAATGTCGCGTAAAATGCACTATTACACTTCTAGGGTAGGGCAAACAGAGACCCGATTAGATCATTTTATATTATGGTTCATACAAGAAGGAAGCGTAATTCTATCACATTTGTTCAATTTATGACGCTCCTATTTCAGATAGTATATTGGGCTAGGCGGCATCTTTAAGAGCGTCGAATGACGAGTAAAATACACTACTAACCTTCTATGATTGGGCAATCAGAGACCCGAATAGATCATATTATATTATGGTTAATATAAGAATTCTGCGTAATTCTATCACGTTTGTTCAATTTACGTAGCTCCAATTTCAGATAGCGTATTGGACTAGCCAGCACCTTAAAGCGCAAAGAATGACGAGTAAAATGCACTACTAAACTTCTGGGATGCGGCCATCACAAATCCGATTAGATCATTTTGTATTATGGGTAATATAAGAATTCTTAGCGCATTGGGCTAAGCGGCATCTGAAAGCGCATGACATGTCGAGTAAAATGCACTATTAAACTTCTATGATAGGGCAATCAGAGACCCGTTTAGATCATTTGATATTATGGTTAATATAAGAATCCAGCGTAATTCCATCACATTTGTTGAATTTACGTCTCTCCTATTTCAGATGGCGTACAGGCTATGCGGCATGTCAAAGCGCATGAAATGGCGAATAACATGCACTATTAAACTTCCAGGGTAGGTCAAACAGAGACCCGATTAGATCATTTTATATTATCGTTCGTACAAGAAGGAAGCGTAATTCTATCACAATTGTTCAATTTACGTCGCTCCTATTTCAGATAGCGTATTGGGCTAGGCGGCATCTTAAAGCGCATGAAATGTCGAGTAAAATGCACTACTAAACTTCTAGGATGGGGCAATCAAAGACCCAATTATATCAACTTATATTATGGTTAATTTAAGAATTCGTCGTAACTCTATCACATTTGTCCAATTCACGTCGCCCCTACACCAGATATCGTATTGAGATAGGCGGTATCTTAAAGCACATGAAATGACGAGTAAAACGCACTATTCAGCTTCTATGATAGGGCAATCAGAGACCCGATTAGATCATTTTAAATTATGGTTATTATCAGAATTCTGCGTAATTCTATCACATTTGTTCAATTTACGTCGCTCCTATTTCAGATAGCGTATTGGGCTAAGGGGCACCTCAAAGCGCATGAAATGACGAGTAAAATGCACTATTAAACTTCTAAGATAGGCCAATCAGAGACCCGATTAGATCGTATTATATTATGGTTAATATAAGAATTCTGCGTAATTCTATCACATTTGTTCATTTTACGTCGCCACTATTTCAGTTAGCGTATTGGGCTAGGTGGCGTCTTACAGCGCATGAAATGTCGAGTAAAATGCACTGTTAAACTTCTAGGGTAGGGCAAACAGAGACCCGATTAGATCATTCTTTATTATGGTTCATATAAGAATTCTGCGTAATTCTATCACATTTGTTCAATTTACGACGCTTCTATTTCAGATAGCGTATTGGGCGAGGAGCATCTTAAAGCGCATGAAACGTCGAGTAAAATTCACTACTAAACTTCTCGGATAGGGCAATCAGAGACCCGATTAGATCATTTTATGTTATGGTTAATATAAGAATTCAGCGAATTTCTATCACATTTGTTCAATTTACGTCGCTCCTATTTCTGATAGCGTATCGGGATAAGCGGCGCCTTAAAGCGCATGAGATGCCAAGTAAAATGCACTATTAAACTTCTATGATAAGGCAATCAGAGACCCGAGTAGATCATTCTATATTATGGTTCATATAAGAATTCTGCGTAATTCTATCACATTTGTTCAATTTATGTCTCTCCTATTTCAGACAGCGTATTGGGCTAGGCGGCACCTTAAAGCGCATGAAATGACGAGTAAAATGCACTATCAAACTTCTATGATAAGGCAATCAGAGACCCGAATAGATCATTTTATATTATGGTTAATATAAGAATTCTGCGTAATTCCATCACGTTTGTTCAATTTACGTCGCTCCTACTTCAGATAGCGTATTGGGCTAAGCGGCATCTTAAAGCGCATGAAATGTCGAGTAAAATGCACTAATAAACTTCTAGGATACGGCAATCAGATACCCGATAAGGTCATCTTATATTATGATTAATATAAGGATGCAGCGTAATTCTGTCACACTTGTTCAATTTACGTCGCTCCTATTTCGGATAGCGTATTGTGCTAGGCGGCATCTTAAAGCCCGTGGAATGACGACTAAAACGAACTACTAACCTTCTATGATAGGACAATCAGAGACCCGATCTGATCATTTTATATTATGGTTAATATAAGAATTCAGCGAAATTCTATCACATATGTTCAATTTACGTCGCTCCTATTTCAGATAGCGTATTGGGCTAGGCGGCACCTTAGAGCGCATGGAATAACGAGTAAAATGCACTACTAACCGTCTGTGATAGGGCAATCAGAGACCCAATTAGGTCATCTTATATTATGGTTGATATAAGAATTCAGCGAAATTTTATCACATTTGTTCAATTTACGTCGCCCCTATTTCAGATAGCGTATTGGGCTAGGTGGCATCTTAAAACGCATGAAATGTCGAGTAAAATGCACTATTAAACTTCTAGGGTAGGGCAATCAGAGACCCGATTAGATCATTTTATGATATTGTTCATATAAGAATTCAACGTAATTTTGTCACATTTGTTCAATTTATATCGCTCCTATTTCAGATAGCGTATTGGGCTAGGCGGCACCTTAAAGCGCATGAAATGGCGAGTAAAATGCACTACTAAACTTCTCGGATAGGGCAACCAGAGACCCGATTAGGTCATCGTATATTATGATTAATATGAGAATTCAGAGTAATTCTATCACATTTGTTCAATTTACGACGCTCCTGTTCCAGATATCGTATTGGGCGAGGCGGCATCTTAAAGCGCATCAAATGTCGCGTAAAATGCACTATTAAGCTTCTATGATAGGGCAACCAGAGACCCGATTAGATCATCTTATATTATGATTAATATAAGAATTGTGCGTAATTCTATCACATTTGCTTAATTTACGTCGCTCATATTTCAGATAGCGTATTGTGCTAGGCGGCACCTTCAAGAACATGAAATGGCGAGTAAAAGGCACTAATAAACTTCTCTGATAGGGCAATCAGAGACCCGAATAGATCGTATTATATTATGGTTAATTTTAGTATTCATCGAAATTCTATCACATGTGTTCAATTTACGTAGCTCCTCTTTCAGATAGCGTATAGGGCCAAGCGGCACCATAAAGCGCCAGAAATGACGAGTAACATGCAGTATTAAGCTTCTATGATAGGCCAATCAGAGACCCGAATAGATCGTATTATATTATGGTTAATATAAGAATTCAGCGTAACTCTATCACATTTGTTCAATTTACGTTGATCCTATTACAGATAGCGTATTGGGCTAAGCGGAATCTTAAAGCGCATGAAATGTCGAGTAAAATGCACTATTAAACTTCTAGGGTAGGGCAAACAGAGACCTGCTTAGATCATTTTATATTATGGTTAATTTAAGAATTCAGCGTAATTCTATCACGTTTGTTCAATTCACGTCGCTCCTATTTCTGGTAGCGTATTGGGCTAAGCGGAATATTAAAGCGCACGAAATGTCGAGTAAAATGCACTACTAAACTTCTAGGATAGGGCAATCAGAGAACCGATTAGATCATTTTATATTACGGTCAATTTAAGAATTCAGCGTAACTCTATCACATTTATCCAAATCACGTCGCCCCTATTTCAGAAAGCGCATTGGTCTAGCCGGCATCTTAAAGCGCGTGGAATGTCGAGTAATATGCACTATTAAACTTCTAGGGTAGGGCAAACAGTGACCCGATTAGATCATTTTATATTATGGTTAATATAAGAATTCTGCGTAACTCTGTCACATTTGTTCAATTTACGTAGCTCCAATTTCAGATAGCAGATTGGGTTAGACGGCACCTTAAAGCTCATGAAATGGCGAGTAAAATGCACTATTAAACATCTATGATAGGGCAATCAGAGACCCGATTAGATCATTCTATAATATGGTTAATATAAGAATTCTGCGTAATCCTATCACATTTGTTCAATCTACGTCGCTCCTATTTCAGATAGCGTATTGGGCTAGGCGGCATCTTAAAGCGCATGGAATGGCGAGTAAAATCTACTATTAAACTTCTATGATAGGGCAATCAGAGACCCGATTAGATCATTTTATATTTTGGTTAATATAAGACTTCAGCGAAATTCTATCACATTTGTTCAGTGAACGTCGCTCCTATATCAGATAGCGTATTGGGCTAAGCGGCATCTCAAAGCGCATGAAATGGCGAGTAAAATTGAATATTAACCTTCTAGGGTAGGGCAAACAGAGACCCGATTAGATCATTTTATATTATGGTTAATTTAAGAATTCAGCAAAATTCTATCACATTTGTTCAATTTACATCGCTCCCATTACAGATAGCGTATTGGGCTAAGCGGCATCACAAAGCGCATGAAATGGCGAAAACAATGCACTATTAAACTTCTAGGCTAAGGCGAACAGAGACCCGATTAGATCATTTTACATTATGGTTAATATAAGAATCCAACGAAATTCTATCACGTTTATTTAATTTACGTCGCTCCTATTTCAGATAGCTTATTGGGCTAAGGGGCATCTCAAAGCGCATGAAATGACGAGTAAAATGCTCTATTAAAGTTCTAGGGTAGGGCAAACAGAGACCCGATTAGGTCATTTTATATTATGGTTAATTTAAGAATTCAGCAAAATTCTATCACATTTGTTCAATTTACGTCGTTCCTATTTCAGATAGCGTATTGGGCTAAGCTGCATCACAAAGCGCATGAAATGGCGAATAAAATGCACTATCAAACTTCTAGGCTAGGGCGCACAGAGACCCGATTAGATCATTTTATATTATGGTTAATTTAAGAATTCAGCAAAATTCTATCATAATTGTTCAATTTACGTCGGTCCAAGTTCAGATAGCGTACTGGGCTAGGCGGCATCTTAAAGCGCGTGGAATGGCGAGTAAAATGCACTATTAAACTTCTATGATAGGGCAATCAGAGACCCGATTAGATCATTTTATATTTTGGTTAATATAAGAATTCAGCGAAATTCTATCACATTTGTTCAATTTACGTCGCTCCTATTTCAGATAACGTATTGGGCTAAGCGGCGTCTCAAAGCGCATGAAATGCCGAATAAGATGCACTATTAAACTTCTAGGCTAGGGCGAGCAGAGACGCGATTCGATCATTTCACATTATGGTTAATAAAAGAATTCAGCGAAATTCTATCATATTTGTTCAACTTACGTCGCTCCTATTTCAGATAGCGTATTGGGCTAGGTTGCATCATAAAGCGCATGAAATGTCGAGTAAAATGCACTATTAAAATTCTAGGGTAGGGCAAACAGAGAGCCGATTAGATCATTTTATATTATGGTTAATGTAAGAATTGAGCGAAACTCTATCACACTTGTTCAAATTACGTAGCTCCAATTTCAGAAAGCGTATTGGGCGAGACGGCATCTTAAAGTGCGTGGAATGACGAGCAAAATGCACTACTAAACTTCTATGATAGGGCAATCAGAGACCCGATTAGATCATTTTATATTATGGTTAATTTAAGAATTCAGCGAAACTCTATCACACTTGTTCAATTTACGTAGCTCCAATTTCAGATAGCGTATTGGGCTTAGCGGCACCTTAAAGCGCATGAAATGTCGAGTAAAATGCACTATTAAATTTCTATGATACGGCAATCAGAGACCCGAATAGATCGTATTATATTATGGTTAATATAAGAATTCTGCGTAATTCTATCACGTTCGTTCAGTTTACGTAGCTCCAATTGCAGATAGCGTATTGGGCTAGGCGGCATCTTAAAGCGCATGAAATGTCGAGTAAAATGCACTATTAAACTTCTAGGGTAGGGCAAACAGAGACCCGATTAGATCTTTTTATATTATGGTTAATTTAAGAATTCAGCGAAATTCTATCACATTTGTTCAATTTACGTCGCTCCTATGTCAGATAGCGCATTGGGCTAAGTGGCACCTTAAAGCGCATGAAATGACGAGTAAAATGCACTATTAGAATTCTATGATAGGGCAATCAGAGACCAGATTAGATCATTCTATATTATGGTTAATATGGGAATTCTGCGTAATTCTCTCACATTTGTTCAATTTACGTCGCTCCTATTTCAGATAGCGTATTGGGCTTGAAGGCACCTTGGAGCGCATGAAATGACGAGTAAAATCCACTATTAAACTTCTATGATAGGGCAATCAGAGACCCGATTAGATCATTTTATATTATGGTTAATTTAAGAATTCAGCGAAATTTTATCACATTTGTTCAATTTACGTCGCCCCGATTTCAGATTGCGTCTTGGGCTAGGTGGCATCTTAAAGCGCATGAAATGTCGAGTAAAATGCACTATTAAACTTCTAGGGTAGGGCAATCAGAGACCCGATTAGATCATTTTATGATATTGTTCATATAATAATTCAACGTAATTTTATCACATTTGTTCAATTTATATCGCTCCTATTTCAATTAGCGTATTGGGCTAGGCGGCACCTTAAAGCGCATGAAATGACGAGTAAAATGCACTATTAAACTTCTATGATAGGGCAATCAGAGACCCCAATAGATCGTATTATATTATGGTTAATATAAGAATTCTGCGTAATTCTATCACGTTCGTTCAATTTACTAGCTCCAATTTCAGATAGCGTATTGGGCTATGCGGCATCTTAAAGCGCATGAAATGTCGAGTAAAATGGACTACTAAACTTCTAGGATAGGGCATTCAGAGACCCGATTAGGTCATCTTATATTATGATTAATATAAGAATTCAGCGTAATTCTATCGCGTTTGTTCAATTAACGTCGCTCCTATTTCAGATAGCGTATTGGGATGCACGGCATCTTAAAGCGCGTGAATTGACGAGTCAAATGCATTATTAAACTTCTATGATAGGGCAATCAGAGACCCGATTAGATCATTTCAAATTATGGTTAATATAAGAATTCTGCGTAATTTTATCACATTTGTTCAATTTATATCGCTCTTATTTCAGATAGCCTATTGGGCCACGCGGCACCTTAAAGCGCATGAAATGACGAGTAACAAGCACTACTAAACTTCTATGCTAGGGCAATCAGAGACCCGAATAGGTCGTATTATATTATGGTTAATTTAAGAATTCATCGAAATTCTATCACATTCGTCCAATTTACGTCGCTCCTCTTTCAGATAGCGTATTGGGCCAGGCGGCATCTTAAAGCGCATGGAATGACGAGTAAAATGCACTACTAACCTTCTATGATAGGGCAATCAGAGACCCGATTAGATCATTTTATATTATGGTTAATATAAGAATTCTGCATAATTGTATCACAATTGTTTAATTTACGTCGCTCCTATTTCAGATAGCGTATTGGGCTTGGCGGCACCTTAAAGCGCATGAAATGTCAAGTAAAATGCACTATCAAGCTTCTATTATGGGGCAATCAAAGACCCGAGTAGATCACATTATATTATGGTTAATATAAGAATGCTGCGTAATTCTATCACATTTGTTTAATTAACGTCGCTCCTACTTCATATAGCGTATCGGGCTAAGCGGCATCTTAAAGCGCATGAAATGTCGAGAAAGATGTACTACTAAACTTCTAGGATAGGGCAATCAGAGACCCGATTAGGTCATCTTATATTATGGTTAATATAATAATTCAGCGAAATTCTATCACATTTGTTCAATTTATGACGCTACTATTTCAGTTAGCGTATTGTGCTCGGCGGCACCTTAAAGTGCATGAAATGACGAGTAAAATGCACTATTATACTTCTATGATAGGGCAATTAGAGACCCGATTAGATCATTTTATATTACGGTTAATATAAGAATTCTGCGTAATTCTATCACATTTGTCCAATTTACGTCGCTCCTATTTCAGATAGCGTATTGGGCTAGGCGGAAGCTTAAAGCGCATGAAATGACCAGTAAAATGCGCTATTAAACTTCTATGATAGGGCAATCAGAGACCCGAATTGATCATATTATATTATGGTCAATATAAGAATTCTGCGGAATTCCATGACATTTGTCCGATTTACGTCGCTCCTATTTCAGATAGCGTATTGGGCTAGGCGGCACCTTAAAGCGCATGAAATGACGAGTAAAATGCACTATTGAGCTTCTATGATTGGGCAAACAGAGAGCCGATTAGATCATTTTATATTACGGTTAATACAAGGATCCTGAGTAATTCTATCACATTTGTTCAATTTACGTAGCTCCTATTTCAGATGGCGTATTGGGCTAGGCGGCACCTTAAAGCGCATGAAATGACGAGTAAAATGCACTATCAAGCTTCTATGGTAGGGCAATCAGAGACCCGAATAGATCATATTATATTATGGTTAATATAAGAATGCTGCGTAATTCTATCACATTTGTTTAATTAACGTCGCTCCTATTTCAGATAGCGTATTGGGCTAAGCGGTATCTTAGAGCGCATGAAATGTCGAGTAAAATGTACTACTAAACTTCTAGGATAGGGCAAACAGAGACCCGATTAAGTCATCTTATATTATGATTAATATAAGAATTCAGCGAAATTCTATCACATACGTTCAATTTACGTCGTTCCTATTTCAGATAGCGTATTGGGCTAAGCAGAATCTTAAAGGGCATGAAATGTCGATTGAAATGCACTACTAAACTTCTATGATAGGGTAATTGGAGACCTCATTAGATCGTTTTATATTATGGTTAATATAAGAATTCTGCGTAACTCCATCACATTTGTTCAATTTACGCAGCTCCAATTTCAGATAGCGGATAGGGCTAGACCGCACCTTAAAGCACATGAAATGACGAGTAAAGCGCACTACTGAACTTCGTTGATCGGGCAATCAGAGACCCGATTACATCATTTTATATTATGGTTAATATAAGAATTCAGCGAAATTCCAACACATTAGTTCAATTTACGTCGCTTCAACTTCAGATAGCGTATTGGCCTAGGCGGCACATTAAAGCGCATGAAATGACGAGTAAAATGCACTATTAAACTTCTACGATAGGGCACTCAGAGACCCGATTAGATCATTTTAAATTATGGGTAATATGAGAATTCTGCGTAATTCTATCACATTTGTTCAATTTACGTCGCTCCTATTTCAGATAGCGTATTGGGCTAAGCGGCATCTTAAAGCGCATGAAATGTCGAGTAAAATCCACTACCAAACTTCCAGGATAGGGCAATCAGAGACCTGGTTAGATCATCTTATATTATGATTAATATAAGAACTCAGTGTAATTCTATCACATTTGTTCAATTTACGACGCTCCTATTTCAGATACCGTATTGGGCTAAACGTCATCCGAAAGCGGATGAACTGGCGAGTAAAATGCACTATTAAGCTTCTATGATAGGGCAATCAGAGACCCGATCAGATCATTTTATATCATGGTTAATATAAGAATTATGCGTAATTCTATCACATTTGTTCAATTTATGTCGCTCCTATTTCAGATAGCGTATTGGGCTAGGCGGCACCTTAAAGCGCATGAAATGACGAGTAAAATGCACTATTAAACTTCTATGATAGGGCAATCAGAGACCCGATTAGATCATTTTAAATTATGGTTAATATAAGAATTCTGCGTAATTCTATCACGTTTGTTCAATTTACGTATCTCCAATTTCAGATAGCGTATTGGGCTAGGTGGCATCTTCAAGCGCATGAAATGTCGAGTAAAATGCACTATTAAACTTCTAGGGTAGGGCATACAGAGACCCGATCAGATCATTTTATATTATGGTTAATTTAAGAATTCAGCGAAATTCTATCACATACGTTCAATTTACGTCATTCCTATTTCAGATGGCGTATTGGGCTAAGCAGAATCTTAAAGGGCATGAAATGTCGATTGAAATGCACTACTAAACTTCTATGATAGGGTAATCGGAGACCTCATTAGATCATTTTATATTATGGTTAATATACGAATTATGCGTAAATCTATTACATTTGTTCAATTTACGTCGCTCCTATCACAGATATCGTATTGAGCAAGGCGGCACCTTAAAACGCATGAAATGACGTGTAAAATGCACTATTAAACTTCTATGATAGGGCAATCAGAGACCCGATTAGATCATTTTAAATTATGGTTAATATAAGAATTCTGCGTAATTCTATCACATTTGTTCAATTTACGTCGCTCCTATTTCAGATAGCGTATTGGGCGAGGCGGCACCTTAAAGCGCATGAAGTGGCGAGTAAAATGCACTACTAAACTTCTCGGATAGGGCAATCAGAGACCCGATTACATCATTATATATTATGGTTAATATAAGAATTCAGCGAAATTCTATCTCATTTGTCCAATTTACGACGCTCCTATTTCAGATAGTATATTGGGCTAGGCGGCATCTTAAAGCGCGTGGAATGATGAGTAAAATGCACTACTAACCTTCTATGATAGGCCAATCAAAGACCCAAATAGATCATATTATATTATGGTTAATATAATAATTCTGCGTAATTCTATCACGTTTGTTCAATTTCCGTCGCTCCTACTTCACATAGCGTATTGGGCTAAGCAGAATCTTAAAGGGCATGAAATGTCGATTGAAATGCACTACTAAACTTCTATGATAGGGTAATCGGAGACCTCATTCGATCATTTTATAATATGGTTAATATACGAATTATGCGTAAATCTATCACATTTGTTCAATTTACGTCGCTCCTATTTCAGATAGTATATTGGGCTAGGCGGCATCTTAAAGCGCGTGGAATGACGAGTAAAATGCACTACTAACCTTCTATCATAGGGCAATCAGAGCCCCGATTAGATCATTTTATATTATGGTTAATATAAGAATTCAGCGAAATTCTATCTCATTTGTTCAATTTACGTCGCTCCTATTTCAGATAGCGTATTGGGCTAGGTGCCATCTTAAAGCGCATGAAATGTCGAGTAAAATGCACTATTAAGCTTCTATGATAGGGCTAACAGAGATCCGATTAGATCATCGTATATTATGGTTAATATAAGAATTTAGCGAAATTTTATCACATTTGTTCAATTTACGTCGCCCCTATTTCAGATAGCGTATTGGGCTAGGTGCCATCTTAAAGCGCATGAAATGTCGAGTAAAATGCACTATTAATCGTCTATGATAGGGCAATCGTAGACCCGATTAGATCATTTTATATTATGGTTAATATAAGAATTCAACGTAATTTTATCACATTTGTTCAATTTATATCGCTCCTATTTCGGATAGCGTATTGGGCTAGGCGGCACCTTAAAGCGCATGAAATGACGAGTAAAATGCACAATTAAGCTTCTATGATAGGGCAATCAGAGACCCGAATAGATCATTTTATATAATGGTTAATTTAAGATTTCAGCGAAACTGTATCACACTTGTTCAATTTACGTAGCTCCAATTTCAGATAGCGTATTGGGCTATGCGGCATCTTAAAGAGCATGAAATGTCGAGTAAAATGCACTACTAAACTTCTCGGATAGGGCTAACAGAGACCCGATTATGTCATCTTATATTATGATTAATTTAAGAATTCAGCAAAATTCTATCACATTTGTTCAATTTACGTCGCTCCTATTTCAGATAGCGTATTGGGCTAGGTGGCATCTTAAAGCGCATGAAATGTCGAGTAAAATGCACTACTAAGCTTCGTTGATAGGGCAATCAGAGACCCGATTAGATCATTTTATGTTATGGTTAATATAAGAATTCTGCGAAACTCTATCACATTTGTTCAAATTACGTCGCTCCTATTTCAGATAATGTATTGGGCTTGGCGGCAACTTAAAGCGCGTGGAATGGCGAGTAATATGCACTCCTAACCTTCTATGATAGGGCAATCAGAGACCCAATTAGATCATTTTATATTATGGTTAATATAAGAATTCAGCGAAATTCTATCATATTTGTTCAATGTACGTCGCTCCTACTTCAGATAGTGTATTGGGCTAAGCGGCACCTTAAAGCGCATGAAATGACGAGTAAAATGCACTACTAAGCTTCTTTGATAGGGCAATCAGAGACCCGATTAGATCATTTCATGTTATGGTTAATATAAGAATTCTGCGAAACTCTATCACATTTGTTCAATTTACGTCGCTTCTATTTCAGATAGCGTATTCGGCTAAGCGGCACCTTAAAGCGCACAAAATGATGAGTAAAATGCACTTCTAAACTTCTCGGATAGGGCAATCAGACACCCGATTATGTCATCTTATATTATGATTAATATAAGCATTCAGCGTAATTCTGTCACATTTGTTCACTTTCTGTCGCTCCTATTTCAGATAGCGTATTGGGGTAGGCTGCACCTTAAAGCGCACGAAGTGTCGAGTAAAATGCAATACTAAACTTCTTTGATAGGATAATCAGAAACCCGATTAGATCATTTTATATTATTGTTAATATAAGAATTCTGCGTAATTTTATCACATTTGTACAATCTACGTCGTCCCTTTTTCAGATTGCATATTGGGCTAGGTTGTATCTTAAAGCGCATGAAATGTCGAGTAAGATTCACTATTAAACTTCTAAGATCGGGGAATCAGAGACCCGATTAGATCATTTTACATTATGGTTAATATAAGAATTCAGCGAAATTCTATCACATTTGTTCAATTTACGTCGCTCCTATTTCAGATAGCGTATTGGGCTAAGCGGCACCTTAAAGCGCATGAAATGATGAGTAAAATGCACTACTAAACTTCTTTGGTACGGCAATCAGAGACGCGATTAGATCATTTTATATTATGGTTAATATAAGAATTCTGCGTAACTCTATCACATTTGCTCAATTTACGTCGCTCCTATTTCAGATAGCATATTGGGATAAGCGGCATCATAAAGCGCATGAAATTACGAGAAAAAGGAACTATTCAGCTTCTATGATAGGGCAATCAGAGACCCGATTAGATCATTTCATATTATGGTTAATATAAGAATTCAACGTAATTTTAACCCATTTGTTCAATTTACGTAGCTCCAATTTCAGATAGCGTATTGGGATAGTCGGCATCTTAAATCGCTTGAAATGTCGAGTAAAATGCACTATTAAACTTCTAGGGTAGGGCAAACAGGGACCCGACTACATCATTTTATATTATGGTTCATATAAGAATTCTGCGTAATTGTATCGCATTTGTTCAATTTACGTCGCTCCTATTTCAGATAGCGTATTGGGCTAAGCGGCTCCTTAACGCGCATGAAATGTCGAGTTAAATGCGCTATGAAACATCTATGATAGGGCAATGAGAGACCCGTTTAGATCAGTTTATATTATTGTTAATATAGGAATTCAGCTTAATTTTATCACATTTGTTCAATTTACGTCGCCCCTATTTCAGATAGCGTATTGGGCTAGGTGGCACCTTAAAGCGCATGAAATGTCGAGTAAAATGCACAATTAAATTTCTAGGGTAGGGCAAACAGAGACCCGATTAGATCATTTCGTATTATGGTTAATATAAGAATTCTGCGTAATTCTATCACGTTTGTTCAATTTACGTAGTTCCAATTTCAGATAGCGTATTGGGCTGAGCGGCACCTTAAAGCGCGTGAAATGTCGTGTAAGATGCACTACTAAACTTCTCGGATACGGCAATCAGGGACCCGATTAGGTCATCTTATATTATGATTAATATAAGAATTCAGCGTAATTCTAGCACATTTGTTCAATTTACGTCGCTCCTATTTCAGATAGCGTATTGGGCTAGGCGGCATCTTAAAGCGCGTGGAATGATGAGTAAAATGCACTACTCACCTTCTATGATGGGGCAATCAGAGACCCAAATAGATCATATTATATTATGGTTAATATAATAATTCTGCGTAATTCTATCACGTTTGTTCTATTTCCGTCGCTCCTACTTCAGATAGCGTATTGGGATAAGCAGCACCTTAACGCGCATGAAATGCGGAGCAAAATGCACTATTAAACTTCTATGATAGGGCAATCAGAGACCCGAATGGAACATTTTATATTATGGTTAATATAATAATTCAGCGAAATTCTATCACATTTGTTCAATTTAAGCAGCTCCAATTTCAGATAGCGGATTGGGCTAGACGGCACCTTAAAGCGCCTGAAATGACGAGTAAAATGCACTACTGAACTTTTTTGATAGGGCAATCAGAGACCCGATTAGATGATTTTATATTATGGTTAATATAACAATTCAGCGAAATTCTATCACATTTGTTCAATTTACTTCGCTCCAACTTCAGATTGCGTATTGGGCTAGGCGGCACGGCACCTTAAAGCGCATTAGACGACGAGTAAAATGCACTATCAAACTTCTATGATAGGTCAATCAGAGACCCGATTAGATCATTCTATATTATTGTTAATATAAGAATTCAGCGTAATTCTCTCACATTTGTTCAATTTACGTCGCGCCTATTTCGGATAGCGTATTGGGCTAAGCGGCACCTTAAATCGCATGAAATGACGAATAAAATGCACTATTAAGCTTCTATGATAGGGTAATCAGAGACTCGATTAGATCATTTTATATTATGGTTAATTTAAGAATTCAGCGAAACTTTATGACACTTGTTCAATTTACGTAGTTCCAATTTCAGATAGCGTATTGGGCTAGGCGGAACCTTAAAGCGAATGGAATGACGAGTAAAATGCGCTATTAACCTTCTCGGATAGGGCAATCAGAAACCCGATTAGGTCATCTTATATTATGATTAATATAAGAATTCAGCGTAATTCTATCACACTTGTTCAATTTACGTATCTCCAATTTCAGATAGCGTATTGTGCTAAGCGGTATGTTAGAGCGGATGGAATGTCGAGTAAAATGCACTAGTAAACTCCTAGGGTAGGGCAATCAGAGACCCGATTAGGTCATCTTATATTATGGTTAATATAAGAATTCTGCGTAATTCTCTCGCATTTGTACAATTCACGTCGCTCCTATTTCAGATAGCATATTGGGCTAAGCAGCAACTTAAAGCGCATGAAATGGCGAGTAAAATGCACTATTAAACTTCGATGATAGGGTAATCGGAGACCCGAATAGATCCTATTATGTTATGGTTAATATAAGAATTCTGCGTAATTCTATCACATTTGTTGAATTTATGTCGCTCCTACTTCAGGTAGCGTATTGGGCTAAGCGGCATCTTAAAGCGCATGAAATGTCCACTAAAATGCACTACTAAACTTCTAGGATAGGGCAATCAGAGACCCGATAAGGTAATCTTATGTTTTGATTAATATAAGAATTCTTCGTAATTCTATCACGTTTGTTCAATTTACGTAGCTCCAATTTCAGATACCGTATTGGGATAGTCGGCATCTTAAAGCGCATGAAATGTCGAGTAAAATGCACTATTAAACTTCTAGGGTAGGGCAAACAGGGACCCGACTAGATCATTTTATATTATGGTTCATATAAGAATTCTGCGTAATTGTATCGCATTTGTTCAATTTACGACGCTCCTATTTCAGATAGCGTATTGGGCGAGGCGGCATCTTAAAGCGCATGAAATGCCGTGCAAAATGCACTATTAAACTTCTATGATAGGGCACTCAAAGACCCGATTAGATCATTTTATATTATGGTTAATTTAAGAATTCAGCGAAACTTTATTACACTTGTTCAATTTACGTAGCTCCAATTTCAGATAGCGTATTGGGCTAGGCGGCACCTTAAAGCGAATGAAATGACGAGTAAAATGCGCTGTTAACCTTCTCGGATAGGGCAATCGGAGACCAGATTAGACGATTTTATATTATGGTCAATATAAGAATGCAGCGTAATTGAACCACATTTGCTCAATTTACGTCGCTCCTATTTCAGATAGCGTATTGGGCTAAGAGGGACCTTAAAGCGCATGAAACGTCAAGTAAAATGCAAAACAAAACTTCTAGGATAGGACAATCAGAGACCCGATTAGGTCATCTGATATTATGATTAATACAAGAATTCAGTGTAATTCTATCACATTTGTTCAATTTACGCCCCTCCTATTTCAGATAGCGTATTGGGCTAAACGGCACCTTAAAGCGAATGAAATGGCGAGTGAAATGCGCTGTTAAACTTCTATGATAGGGAAATCAGAGACCCGTTTTGTTCATTTTATATTATTGTTAATACAAGAATTCAGTGTAATTCTATCACATTTGTTCAATTTACGAAGCTCCTATTTCAGATAGCGTATTGGGCTAAACGGCACCTTGAAGAGCATGATATGACGAGTAAAATGCACTATTAAACTTCTATGATAGGGCAATCAGAGACCCGTTTAGATCATTTTAAATTATGGTTAAGATACGAATTCTGTGTAATTCTATCACATTTGTTCAATTTACGACGCTCCTATTTCAAATAACGTATTGGGAGAGGCGGCGCCTTAAAGCGCATGAAATGACGAGTAAAATGCACCATTAAACTTCTAATAGGGCAATCAGAGACCCGATTATATCATTTTAAATTATGGTTAAGATAAGAATTCTGCGTACTTCTATCACATTTGTTCAATTTACGACGCTCCTATTTCAGATAGCGAATTGGGCTAGGCGGCATCTTAAAACGCATGAAATGGCGAGTAAAATGCTATACTAACCCTCTCAGATACGGCCATCAGAGACCCAATTAGATGATTTTATATTATGGTTCGTATATGAATTCAGCGAGATTCTATCATATTTGTTCAATATACGTCGCTTCTATTTCAGATAGCGTATTGGGCTAAGCGGCACCCTAAAGCGCATGAAATGACGAGTAAAATGCACTACTAAACTCTAGGATAGGGCAATCAGAGACCCGATTAGATCATCTTATATTATGGTTAATTTAAGAATTCGTCGTAACTCTATCACATTTGTTCAATTTACGTAGCTTCAATTTCAGATAGCGTATTGGGCTAGGTGGCATCTTAAATCGCATGAAATCTCGAGTACAATGCACTATTAAACTTCTGGGATAGGGCAATCAGAGACCCGATAAGGTCATCTTATATTTTGATTAATATAAGGATGCAGCGTAATTCTATCACATTTGTTCAATTTACGTCGCTCCTATTTCAGATAGCGTATTGGCCAAGGCGGCATCTTAATGCCCGTGGAATGGCGAGTAAAATGCACTATTAAACATCTATGACAGGGCAATCAGAGACCCGATTAGATCATTTTATATTATGGTTAATATAAGAATTCTGCGTAATTCTCTCAAATTTGTTCAATTTACGTCGCTCCTATTTCAGATAGCGCATTGGGATATGCGACATCTTAAAGCGCATGGACTGACGAGTAAAATGCACTATTAAACTTCTATGACAGGGCAATCAGAGACCCGATTAGATCATTTTATATTATGGTTAATATAGGAATTCTGCATAATTATATCACATTTGTTCAGTTTACGTCGCCCCTATTTCAGATAGCGTATTGGGCTAGGCGGCACCTTAAAGCGCAGGAAATGTCGAGTAAAATGCACTACTAAACTTCTCGGACAGGGCAATCAGAGACCCGATTAGATCATTTTATATTATTGTTAATTTAAGAATTCAACGTAATTTTATCACATTTGTTCATTTTATGTCGCCCCTATTTCAGATAGCGTATTGGGCTAGGCGGCACCTTAAAGCGCATGAAATGGCGAGTAAAATGCACTATTGTACATCTATCATATGGCAATCAGAGCCCGAATAGATCGTATTATATTAGGGTTAATATAAGAATTCTGCGTAATTCTATCACATTTGTTCAGTTTACGTCGCCCCTATTTCAGATAGCGTATTGGACTAGGCGGCATCTTAAAGCGCATGAAATGTCGAGTAAAATGCACTATTAAACTTCTATGATAGGGCAATCAGAAACCAGAATAGATCGTATTATATTATGGTTAATATAAGAATTCAGCGTAATTTTATCACATTTGTACAATTTACGTCGCCCCTATTTCAGATAGCGTACTGGGCTAGGCGGCACCTAAAGCGCATGAAATGACGAGTGAAATGCACTGCTAAACTTCTATGATAGGGCAATCAGAGACCCGAATAGATCATATTATATTATGGTTAATATAAGAATTCTGCGTAATTCTATCACATTTGTTCAATTTACGTCGCTCCTATTTCAGATAGCGCATTGGGCTAAGCGGCACCTTAAAGCGCATGGCATGACGAGTAAAATGCAGTACTAAACTTCTTTGATAGGGCAATCAGAGACCCGATGAGATCATTTTGTATTATGGTTAATATAACAATTCTGCGTAGCTCTACCACATTTATTCAATTTACGCAGCTCCAATTTCAGATAGCGGATTGGGCTAGACGGCACCTTAAAGCGCATGAAATGTCGAGTAAAATGCACTACTGAACTTCTGTGACAGGGCAATCAGAGACCCGATTAGATCATTTTAAATTATGGTTAATATAAGAATCCTGCGTAATTCTATCACATTTGTTCAATTTACGTCGCTCCTATTTCAGATAGCGTATTGGGCTAGGCGGCACCTTAAAGCGCATGATGTGACGAGTAAAATCCACTATTAAACTTCTATGATAGGGCAATCAGAGACCCGAATAGATCGTATTATATTAATGGTTAATATAAGAATTCAGGGTAATATTATCACATTTGTTCAATTTACGGCGCCCATATTTCAGATTGCGTACTGGGCTAGGCGGCACCTCATAGCGCATGAAATGACGAGTGAAATGCACTATTAAACTTCTATGATAGGGCAATCAGAGACCCGAATAGATCATATTATATTATGGTTAATATAAGAATTCAGCAAAATTCTATCACATTTGTTCAATTTACGTCGCTCCTATTTCAGATAGCGTATTGGGCTAGGCGGCACCTTACAGCACATGAAATGACGAGTAAAATGCGCTATTAAACTTCTATGATAGGGCAATCAGAGACCCGAATACATCGTATTATATTATGGTTAATATATGAATTCTGCGTAATTCTATCACGTCTGTTCAATTTACGTAGCTCCAATTTCAGATAGCGTTTTGGACTAGGTGGCACCTTAAAGCGCATGAAATGTCGAGTAAATGCACTATTAAACTTCTAGGGTAGGGCAAACAGAGACCCGATTAGATCATTTTATATTATGGTTAATATAAGAATTCTGCGTAACGCTATCACATTTGTTCAATTTACGTCGCCCCTATTTCAGATAGCGTATTGGGCTAGGTGGCATCTTAAAGCGCATGAAATGTCGAGTAAAATGCACTAGTAAACTTCTATGACAGTGCAATCAGAGACCCGATTAGATCATTTTGTATTATTGTTAATATAAGAATTCAACGTAATTTTATCACATTTGTTCAATTTATGTGGCTCCTAGTTCAGATAGCGTATTGGGCTAAGCGGCATCTTAAAGCGCATGAAATGACGAGTAAAATGCACTGCTGAACTTCTGTGACAGGGCAATCAGAGACCCGATTAGATCATCTTAAATTATGGTTAATATAAGAATTCTGCGTAATTCTATTACATTTATTCAATTTACGTAGCCCCTATTTCAGATAGCGTACTGGGCTAGGCGGCACCTTAAAGCGCATGAAATGACGAGTGAAATGCACTATTAAACTTCTATGATAGGGCAATCAGAGACCCGAATAGATCATATTATATTATGATTAATATAAGAATTCAGCAAAATTCTATCACATTTGTTCAATTTACGGCGCTCCTATTTCAGATAGCGTGTTGGGCTAGGCGGCACCTTAAAGCACATGAAATGACGAGTAAAATGCAGTATTAAACTTCTATGATAGGGCAATCTGAGACCCGAATACATCGTATTATATTATGGTTAATATATGAATTCTGCGTAATTCTATCACATTTATTCAATTTACGTAGCTCCAATTTGAGATAGCGTTTTGGACTAGGTGGCATCTTAAAGCGCATGAAATGTCGAGTAAAATGCACTATTAAACTTCTAGGGTAGGGCAAACAGAGACCCGAATATATCGTATTATATTATGGTTAATATAAGAATTCTGCGTAATTCTATCACGTTTGTACAATATACGTATGCACAATTTCAGATAGCGTATTGGACTATGCGGCATCTTAGAGCGCATTAAATGTCGAGTAAAATGTACTACTAAACTTCTCGGATAGGACAATCAGAGACCCGATTAGGTCATCTTATATTATGGTTAATATAAGAATTCAGCGAAATTCTATCACATTTGTTCAATTTACGACGCTCCTATTTCAGATAGCGCATTGGGCCAAGCGGCACCTTAAAGCGCATGAAATGACGAGTAACATGCACTATTAAACTTCTATGATAGGGCAATCAGAGACCCGAATAGATCCTATTATATTATGGTTAATATAAGAATTCTGCGTAATTCTATCACATTTATTCAATTTATGTCGCTCCTATTTCAGATAGCGTATTGGGCTAGGTGGCATCCTAAAGCGCATCAAATGTCGAGCAAAATGCGCTATTAAACTTCTAGGGTAGGGCAAACAGAGACCCGATTAGATCATTTTATATTATGGTTCATTTAAGAATTCAGCGAAATTCTATCACATTTGTTCAATTTACGTCGCTCCTATTTCAGATAGCGTATTGGGCCAAGCGGCACCTTAAAGCGCATGAAATGGCGAGTAAAATGCAGTATTAAACTTCTATGATAGGCCAATCAGAGACCCGAATAGATCGTATTATATTATGGTTAATATAAGGATTCTGCGTAATTCTATCACGTTCGTTCAATTTACGTAGCTCCAATTTCAGATAGCGTATTGGGCTAGGCGGCATCTTAAAGCGCATGCAATGACGAGTAAGATGCACTACCAAACTTCTCGGATAGGGCTAACATAGACCCGATTAGGTCATCTTAGATTATGGTTAATATAAGAATCCAGCGAAATTACATCACATTTGTTCAATTTACGTCGCCCCTATTTCAGATAGCGTATTGGGCTAGGTGGCATCTTAAAGCGCATGAAATGTCGAGGTAAATGCACTATTATACTTCTAGGGTAGGGCTAACAGAGACCCGATTAGATCATTTTATATTATTGTTAATATAAGGATACAACGTTATTTTATCACATTTGTTCAATTTATATCGCTCCTATTTCAGATAGCGTATTGGGCTAGGCGGCACCTTAAAGCGCATGAAATGACGAGTAAAATGCACTATTAAACTTCTATGATAGGGCAATCAGAAACCCGATTAGATCATTTTATAATATTGTTAATATAAGAATTCAACGTAATTTTATCACATTTGTTCAATTCATATTGCTCCTATTTCAGATAGCGTATAGGGCTAGGCAGCACCGCAAAGCGCATGAAATGGCCAGTAAAATGCACTATTAAACTTCTATGATAGGGCTATCAGAGAACCGAATAGATCGTATTATATTATTGTTAATATAAGAATTCTGCGTAATTCTATCACATTTGCTCAATTTACGTCGCTCCTATTTCAGATAGCGCATTGGGCTAGCCGGCACCTCAAAGCGCATGAAATGACGAGTAAAATGCACTATGAAACTTCTATGGTAGGGCAATCAGAGACCCGAATAGATCGTATTATAATATGGTTAATATAAGAATGCTGCGTAATTCTATCACGTTTGTTCAATCTACGTAGCTCCAATTTCAGAAAGCGTATTGGGCTAGACGGCATCTTAAAGCGCATGAAATGTCGAGTAAAATGCACTTTTAAACTTCTAGGGTAGGGCAAGCAGAGACCAGATTAGATCATTTTATATTATGGTTAATTTAAGAATTCAGCGAAATACTATCACATTTGTTCAATTTACGTCGCTCCTATTTCAGATAGCGTATTGGGCCAAGCGGCACCTTAAATCGCATGAATTGTCGAGTAAAATGCACTTTTAAACTTCTATGATAGGGCAATCAGAGACCCGATTACATCATTTTATATTATTGTTAATATAAGAATTCAACGTAATTTTATCACATTTGTTCAATTTATGTCGCTCCTATTTCAGATAGCGTATTGGGCTAGGCGGCACCTTAAAGCGCATAAAATGACGAGTAAAATGACCTATTAAACTTCTATGATAGGGCAATCAGAGGCCCGATTAGGTCATCTTATATTATGGTTAATATAAGAATTCAGCGAAATTCTATCACATTTGTTCAACTTACGTCGCTCCTATTTCATATAGCGTTTGGGCTAGGCGGCATCTTAGAGCGCATGAAATGTCGAGTAAAATGCTCTGTTAAGCTTCTCGGATTCGCCCATCAGAGACGCAATTAAATCATTTTGTATTAATGTTAATATGTGAATTCAGGGTAATTCTATCACATTTGGCCAATTTACGTAGCTCCAATTTCAGGTAGCGTATTGGGCTAGGCGGCACTTTAAAGCGCATGAAATGTCGAGTAAAATGCACTATTAAGCTTCTGTGATTGGGCAATCAGAGACCCGATTAGATCATTTTATATTATGGTTAATATAAGAATTCAGCGAAATTCTATCTCATTTGTTCAATTTACGCCGCTCCTATCACAGATATCGTATTGAGCTAGGCGGCACCTTAAAACGCATGAAATGACGTGTAAAATGCACTATTAAACTTCTATGATAGGGCAATCAGAGACCTGATTAGATCATTTTAAATGGTTAATATAAGAATTCTGCGTAATTCTATCACATTTGTTCAATTTACGTCGCTCCTATTTCAGATAGCGTATTGGGCGAGGCGGCACCTTAAAGCGCATGAAGTGACGAGTAAAATGCACTACTAAACTTCTTTGATAGGGCAATCAGAGACCCGATTACATCATTATATATTATGGTTAATATAAGAATTCAGCGAAATTCTATCTCATTTGTCCAATTTACGACGCTCCTATTTCAGATAGTATATTGGGCTAGGCGGCATCTTAAAGCGCGTGGAATGATGAGTAAAATGCACTACTAACCTTCTATGATAGGCCAATCAAAGACCCAAATAGATCATATTATATTATGGTTAATATAATAATTCTGCGTAATTCTATCACGTTTGTTCAATTTCCGTCGCTCCTACTTCACATAGCGTATTGGGCTAAGCAGAATCTTAAAGGGCATGAAATGTCGATTGAAATGCACTACTAAACTTCTATGATAGGGTAATCGGAGACCTCATTCGATCATTTTATATTATGGTTAATATACGAATTATGCGTAAATCTATCACATTTGTTCAATTTACGTCGCTCCTATTTCAGATAGTATATTGGGCTAGGCGGCATCTTAAAGCGCGTGGAATGACGAGTAAAATGCACTACTAACCTTCTATCATAGGGCAATCAGAGCCCCGATTAGATCATTTTATATTATGGTTAATATAAGAATTCAGCGAAATTCTATCTCATTTGTTCAATTTACGTCGCTCCTATTTCAGATAGCGTATTGGGCTAGGTGGCATCTTAAATCGCATGAAATCTCGAGTACAATGCACTATTAAACTTCTGGGATAGGGCAATCAGAGACCCGATAAGGTCATCTTATATTTTGATTAATATAAGGATGCAGCGTAATTCTATCACATTTGTTCAATTTACGTCGCTCCTATTTCAGATAGCGTATTGGCCAAGGCGGCATCTTAATGCCCGTGGAATGGCGAGTAAAATGCACTATTAAACATCTATGACAGGGCAATCAGAGACCCGATTAGATCATTTTATATTATGGTTAATATAAGAATTCTGCGTAATTCTCTCAAATTTGTTCAATTTACGTCGCTCCTATTTCAGATAGCGTATTGGGATATGCGACATCTTAAAGCGCATGGACTGACGAGTAAAATGCACTATTAAACTTCTATGACAGGGCAATCAGAGACCCGATTAGATCATTTTATATTATGGTTAATATAGGAATTCTGCATAATTATATCACATTTGTTCAGTTTACGTCGCCCCTATTTCAGATAGCGTATTGGGCTAGGCGGCACCTTAAAGCGCAGGAAATGTCGAGTAAAATGCACTACTAAACTTCTCGGACAGGGCAATCAGAGACCCGATTAGATCATTTTATATTATTGTTAATTTAAGAATTCAACGTAATTTTATCACATTTGTTCATTTTATGTCGCCCCTATTTCAGATAGCGTATTGGGCTAGGCGGCACCTCATAGCGCATGAAATGGCGAGTAAAATGCACTATTGTACATCTATCATATGGCAATCAGAGCCCCGAATAGATCGTATTATATTAGGGTTAATATAAGAATTCTGCGTAATTCTATCACATTTGTTCAGTTTACGTCGCCCCTATTTCAGATAGCGTATTGGACTAGGCGGCATCTTAAAGCGCATGAAATGTCGAGTAAAATGCACTATTAAACTTCTATGATAGGGCAATCAGAAACCAGAATAGATCGTATTATATTATGGTTAATATAAGAATTCAGCGTAATTTTATCACATTTGTACAATTTACGTCGCCCCTATTTCAGATAGCGTACTGGGCTAGGCGGCACCTTAAAGCGCATGAAATGACGAGTGAAATGCACTGCTAAACTTCTATGATAGGGCAATCAGAGACCCGAATAGATCATATTATATTATGGTTAATATAAGAATTCTGCGTAATTCTATCACATTTGTTCAATTTACGTCGCTCCTATTTCAGATAGCGCATTGGGCTAAGCGGCACCTTAAAGCGCATGGCATGACGAGTAAAATGCAGTACTAAACTTCTTTGATAGGGCAATCAGAGACCCGATGAGATCATTTCGTATTATGGTTAATATAACAATTCTGCGTAGCTCTGCCACATTTATTCAATTTACGCAGCTCCAATTTCAGATAGCGGATTGGGCTAGACGGCACCTTAAAGCGCATGAAATGTCGAGTAAAATGCACTACTGAACTTCTGTGACAGGGCAATCAGAGACCCGATTAGATCATTTTAAATTATGGTTAATATAAGAATCCTGCGTAATTCTATCACATTTGTTTAATTTACGTCGCTCCTATTTCAGATAGCGTATTGGGCTAGCCGGCACCTTAAAGCGCATGATGTGACGAGTAAAATCCACAATTAAACTTCTATGATAGGGCAATCAGAGACCCGAATAGATCGTATTATAGTAATGGTTAATATAAGAATTCAGGGTAATATTATCACATTTGTTCAATTTACGGCGCCCATATTTCAGATTGCGTACTGGGCTAGGCGGCACCTCATAGCGCATGAAATGACGAGTGAAATGCACTATTAAACTTCTATGATAGGGCAATCAGAGACCCGAATAGATCATATTATATTATGGTTAATATAAGAATTCAGCAAAATTCTATCACATTTGTTCAATTTACGTCGCTCCTATTTCAGATAGCGTATTGGGCTAGGCGGCACCTTACAGCACATGAAATGACGAGTAAAATGCGCTATTAAACTTCTATGATAGGGGAATCAGAGACCCGAATACATCGTATTATATTATGGTTAATATATGAATTCTGCGTAATTCTATCACGTCTGTTCAATTTACGTAGCTCCAATTTCAGATAGCGTTTTGGACTAGGTGGCACCTTAAAGCGCATGAAATGTCGAGTAAAATGCACTATTAAACTTCTAGGGTAGGGCAAACAGAGACCCGATTAGATCATTTTATATTATGGTTAATATAAGAATTCTGCGTAACGCTATCACATTTGTTCAATTTACGTCGCCCCTATTTCAGATAGCGTATTGGGCTAGGTGGCATCTTAAAGCGCATGAAATGTCGAGTAAAATGCACTAGTAAACTTCTATGACAGTGCAATCAGAGACCCGATTAGATCATTTTGTATTATTGTTAATATAAGAATTCAACGTAATTTTATCACATTTGTTCAATTTATGTGGCTCCTAGTTCAGATAGCGTATTGGGCTAAGCGGCATCTTAAAGCGCATGAAATGACGAGTAAAATGCACTGCTGAACTTCTGTGACAGGGCAATCAGAGACCCGATTAGATCATCTTAAATTATGGTTAATATAAGAATTCTGCGTAATTCTATTACATTTATTCAATTTACGTAGCCCCTATTTCAGATAGCGTACTGGGCTAGGCGGCACCTTAAAGCGCATGAAATGACGAGTGAAATGCACTATTGAACTTCTATGATAGGGCAATCAGAGACCCGAATAGATCATATTATATTATGATTAATATAAGAATTCAGCAAAATTCTATCACATTTGTTCAATTTACGGCGCTCCTATTTCAGATAGCGTGTTGGGCTAGGCGGCACCTTAAAGCACATGAAATGACGAGTAAAATGCAGTATTAAACTTCTATGATAGGGCAATCTGAGACCCGAATACATCGTATTATATTATGGTTAATATATGAATTCTGCGTAATTCTATCACATTTATTCAATTTACGTAGCTCCAATTTCAGATAGCGTTTTGGACTAGGTGGCATCTTAAAGCGCATGAAATGTCGAGTAAAATGCACTATTAAACTTCTAGGGTAGGGCAAACAGAGACCCGAATATATCGTATTATATTATGGTTAATATAAGAATTCTGCGTAATTCTATCACGTTTGTACAATATACGTATGCACAATTTCAGATAGCGTATTGGACTATGCGGCATCTTAGAGCGCATTAAATGTCGAGTAAAATGTACTACTAAACTTCTCGGATAGGACAATCAGAGACCCGATTAGGTCATCTTATATTATGGTTAATATAAGAATTCAGCGAAATTCTATCACATTTGTTCAATTTACGACGCTCCTATTTCAGATAGCGCATTGGGCCAAGCGGCACCTTAAAGCGCATGAAATGACGAGTAACATGCACTATTAAACTTCTATGATAGGGCAATCAGAGACCCGAATAGATCCTATTATATTATGGTTAATATAAGAATTCTGCGTAATTCTATCACATTTATTCAATTTATGTCGCTCCTATTTCAGATAGCGTATTGGGCTAGGTGGCATCCTAAAGCGCATCAAATGTCGAGCAAAATGCGCTATTAAACTTCTAGGGTAGGGCAAACAGAGACCCGATTAGATCATTTTATATTATGGTTCATTTAAGAATTCAGCGAAATTCTATCACATTTGTTCAATTTACGTCGCTCCTATTTCAGATAGCGTATTGGGCCAAGCGGCACCTTAAAGCGCATGAAATGGCGAGTAAAATGCAGTATTAAACTTCTATGATAGGCCAATCAGAGACCCGAATAGATCGTATTATATTATGGTTAATATAAGGATTCTGCGTAATTCTATCACGTTCGTTCAATTTACGTAGCTCCAATTTCAGATAGCGTATTGGGCTAGGCGGCATCTTAAAGCGCATGCAATGACGAGTAAGATGCACTACCAAACTTCTCGGATAGGGCTAACATAGACCCGATTAGGTCATCTTAGATTATGGTTAATATAAGAATCCAGCGAAATTACATCACATTTGTTCAATTTACGTCGCCCCTATTTCAGATAGCGTATTGGGCTAGGTGGCATCTCAAAGCGCATGAAATGTCGAGGTAAATGCACTATTATACTTCTAGGGTAGGGCTAACAGAGACCCGATTAGATCATTTTATATTATTGTTAATATAAGGATACAACGTTATTTTATCACATTTGTTCAATTTATATCGCTCCTATTTCAGATAGCGTATTGGGCTAGGCGGCTCCTTAAAGCGCATGAAATGACGAGTAAAATGCACTATTAAACTTCTATGATAGGGCAATCAGAAACCCGATTAGATCATTTTATAATATTGTTAATATAAGAATTCAACGTAATTTTATCACATTTGTTCAATTCATATTGCTCCTATTTCAGATAGCGTATAGGGCTAGGCAGCACCGTAAAGCGCATGAAATGGCCAGTAAAATGCACTATTAAACTTCTATGATAGGGCTATCAGAGAACCGAATAGATCGTATTATATTATTGTTAATATAAGAATTCTGCGTAATTCTATCACATTTGCTCAATTTACGTCGCTCCTATTTCAGACAGCGCATTGGGCTAGCCGGCACCTCAAAGCGCATGAAATGACGAGTAAAATGCACTATGAAACTTCTATGGTAGGGCAATCAGAGACCCGAATAGATCGTATTATAATATGGTTAATATAAGAATGCTGCGTAATTCTATCACGTTTGTTCAATCTACGTAGCTCCAATTTCAGAAAGCGTATTGGGCTAGACGGCATCTTAAAGCGCATGAAATGTCGAGTAAAATGCACTTTTAAACTTCTAGGGTAGGGCAAGCAGAGACCAGATTAGATCATTTTATATTATGGTTAATTTAAGAATTCAGCGAAATACTATCACATTTGTTCAATTTACGTCGCTCCTATTTCAGATAGCGTATTGGGCCAAGCGGCACCTTAAATCGCATGAATTGTCGAGTAAAATGCACTTTTAAACTTCTATGATAGGGCAATCAGAGACCCGATTACATCATTTTATATTATTGTTAATATAAGAATTCAACGTAATTTTATCACATTTGTTCAATTTATGTCGCTCCTATTTCAGATAGCGTATTGGGCTAGGCGGCACCTTAAAGCGCATAAAATGACGAGTAAAATGACCTATTAAACTTCTATGATAGGGCAATCAGAGGCCCGATTAGGTCATCTTATATTATGGTTAATATAAGAATTCAGCGAAATTCTATCACATTTGTTCAACTTACGTCGCTCCTATTTCATATAGCGTTTGGGCTAGGCGGCATCTTAGAGCGCATGAAATGTCGAGTAAAATGCTCTGTTAAGCTTCTCGGATTCGCCCATCAGAGACGCAATTAAATCATTTTGTATTAATGTTAATATGTGAATTCAGGGTAATTCTATCACATTTGGCCAATTTACGTAGCTCCAATTTCAGGTAGCGTATTGGGCTAGGCGGCACTTTAAAGCGCATGAAATGTCGAGTAAAATGCACTATTAAGCTTCTGTGATTGGGCAATCAGAGACCCGATTAGATCATTTTATATTATGGTTAATATAAGAATTCAGCGAAATTCTATCTCATTTGTTCAATTTACGCCGCTCCTATCACAGATATCGTATTGAGCTAGGCGGCACCTTAAAACGCATGAAATGACGTGTAAAATGCACTATTAAACTTCTATGATAGGGCAATCAGAGACCTGATTAGATCATTTTAAATTATGGTTAATATAAGAATTCTGCGTAATTCTATCACATTTGTTCAATTTACGTCGCTCCTATTTCAGATAGCGTATTGGGCGAGGCGGCACCTTAAAGCGCATGAAGTGACGAGTAAAATGCACTACTAAACTTCTTTGATAGGGCAATCAGAGACCCGATTACATCATTATATATTATGGTTAATATAAGAATTCAGCGAAATTCTATCCCATTTGTCCAATTTACGACGCTCCTATTTCAGATAGTATATTGGGCTAGGCGGCATCTTAAAGCGCGTGGAATGATGAGTAAAATGCACTACTAACCTTCTATGATAGGCCAATCAAAGACCCAAATAGATCATATTATATTATGGTTAATATAATAATTCTGCGTAATTCTATCACGTTTGTTCAATTTCCGTCGCTCCTACTTCACATAGCGTATTGGGCTAAGCAGAATCTTAAAGGGCATGAAATGTCGATTGAAATGCACTACTAAACTTCTATGATAGGGTAATCGGAGACCTCATTCGATCATTTTATATTATGGTTAATATACGAATTATGCGTAAATCTATCACATTTGTTCAATTTACGTCGCTCCTATTTCAGATAGTATATTGGGCTAGGCGGCATCTTAAAGCGCGTGGAATGACGAGTAAAATGCACTACTAACCTTCTATCATAGGGCAATCAGAGCCCCGATTAGATCATTTTATATTATGGTTAATATAAGAATTCAGCGAAATTCTATCTCATTTGTTCAATTTACGTCGCTCCTATTTCAGATAGCGTATTGGGCTAGGTGCCATCTTAAATCGCATGAAATCTCGAGTACAATGCACTATTAAACTTCTGGGATAGGGCAATCAGAGACCCGATAAGGTCATCTTATATTTTGATTAATATAAGGATGCAGCGTAATTCTATCACATTTGTTCAATTTACGTCGCTCCTATTTCAGATAGCGTATTGGCCAAGGCGGCATCTTAATGCCCGTGGAATGGCGAGTAAAATGCACTATTAAACATCTATGACAGGGCAATCAGAGACCCGATTAGATCATTTTATATTATGGTTAATATAAGAATTCTGCGTAATTCTCTCAAATTTGTTCAATTTACGTCGCTCCTATTTCAGATAGCGTATTGGGATATGCGACATCTTAAAGCGCATGGACTGACGAGTAAAATGCACTATTAAACTTCTATGACAGGGCAATCAGAGACCCGATTAGATCATTTTATATTATGGTTAATATAGGAATTCTGCATAATTATATCACATTTGTTCAGTTTACGTCGCCCCTATTTCAGATAGCGTATTGGGCTAGGCGGCACCTTAAAGCGCAGGAAATGTCGAGTAAAATGCACTACTAAACTTCTCGGACAGGGCAATCAGAGACCCGATTAGATCATTTTATATTATTGTTAATTTAAGAATTCAACGTAATTTTATCACATTTGTTCATTTTATGTCGCCCCTATTTCAGATAGCGTATTGGGCTAGGCGGCACCTCATAGCGCATGAAATGGCGAGTAAAATGCACTATTGTACATCTATCATATGGCAATCAGAGCCCCGAATAGATCGTATTATATTAGGGTTAATATAAGAATTCTGCGTAATTCTATCACATTTGTTCAGTTTACGTCGCCCCCTATTTCAGATAGCGTATTGGACTAAGCGGCACCTTAATGCGCATGAAATGGCGAGTAAAATGCACTATTAAACTTCTATGATAGGGCAATCAGAGACCCGAATAGATCGTATTATATTATGGTTAATATAAGAATTCAGCGTAATTTTATCACATTTGTACAATTTACGTCGCCCCTATTTCAGATAGCGTACTGGGCTAGGCGGCACCTTAAAGCGCATGAAATGACGAGTGAAATGCACTGCTAAACTTCTATGATAGGGCAATCAGAGACCCGAATAGATCATATTATATTATGGTTAATATAAGAATTCTGCGTAATTCTATCACATTTGTTCAATTTACGTCGCTCCTATTTCAGATAGCGCATTGGGCTAAGCGGCACCTTAAAGCGCATGGCATGACGAGTAAAATGCAGTACTAAACTTCTTTGATAGGGCAATCAGAGACCCGATGAGATCATTTTGTATTATGGTTAATATAACAATTCTGCGTAGCTCTGCCCACATTTATTCAATTTACGCAGCTCCAATTTCAGATAGCGTATTGGGCTAGACGGCACCTTAAAGCGCATGAAATGTCGAGTAAAATGCACTACTGAACTTCTGTGACAGGGCAATCAGAGACCCGATTAGATCATTTTAAATTATGGTTAATATAAGAATCCTGCGTAATTCTATCACATTTGTTCAATTTACGTCGCTCCTATTTCAGATAGCGTATTGGGCTAGCCGGCACCTTAAAGCGCATGATGTGACGAGTAAAATCCACAATTAAACTTCTATGATAGGGCAATCAGAGACCCGAATAGATCGTATTATAGTAATGGTTAATATAAGAATTCAGGGTAATATTATCACATTTGTTCAATTTACGGCGCCCATATTTCAGATTGCGTACTGGGCTAGGCGGCACCTCATAGCGCATGAAATGACGAGTGAAATGCACTATTAAACTTCTATGATAGGGCAATCAGAGACCCGAATAGATCATATTATATTATGGTTAATATAAGAATTCAGCAAAATTCTATCACATTTGTTCAATTTACGTCGCTCCTATTTCAGATAGCGTATTGGGCTAGGCGGCACCATACAGCACATGAAATGACGAGTAAAATGCGCTATTAAACTTCTATGATAGGGGAATCAGAGACCCGAATACATCGTATTATATTATGGTTAATATATGAATTCTGCGTAATTCTATCACGTCTGTTCAATTTACGTAGCTCCAATTTCAGATAGCGTTTTGGACTAGGTGGCACCTTAAAGCGCATGAAATGTCGAGTAAAATGCACTATTAAACTTCTAGGGTAGGGCAAACAGAGACCCGATTAGATCATTTTATATTATGGTTAATATAAGAATTCTGCGTAACGCTATCACATTTGTTCAATTTACGTCGCCCCTATTTCAGATAGGCGTATTGGGCTAGGTGGCATCTTAAAGCGCATGAAATGTCGAGTAAAATGCACTAGTAAACTTCTATGACAGTGCAATCAGAGACCCGATTAGATCATTTTGTATTATTGTTAATATAAGAATTCAACGTAATTTTATCACATTTGTTCAATTTATGTGGCTCCTAGTTCAGATAGCGTATTGGGCTAAGCGGCATCTTAAAGCGCATGAAATGACGAGTAAAATGCACTGCTGAACTTCTGTGACAGGGCAATCAGAGACCCGATTAGATCATCTTAAATTATGGTTAATATAAGAATTCTGCGTAATTCTATTACATTTATTCAATTTACGTAGCCCCTATTTCAGATAGCGTACTGGGCTAGGCGGCACCTTAAAGCGCATGAAATGACGAGTGAAATGCACTATTGAACTTCTATGATAGGGCAATCAGAGACCCGAATAGATCATATTATATTATGATTAATATAAGAATTCAGCAAAATTCTATCACATTTGTTCAATTTACGGCGCTCCTATTTCAGATAGCGTGTTGGGCTAGGCGGCACCTTAAAGCACATGAAATGACGAGTAAAATGCAGTATTAAACTTCTATGATAGGGCAATCTGAGACCCGAATACATCGTATTATATTATGGTTAATATATGAATTCTGCGTAATTCTATCACATTTATTCAATTTACGTAGCTCCAATTTCAGATAGCGTTTTGGACTAGGTGGCATCTTAAAGCGCATGAAATGTCGAGTAAAATGCACTATTAAACTTCTGTGACAGGGCAATCAGAGACCCGATTAGATCATTTTAAATTATGGTTAATATAAGAATCCTGCGTAATTCTATCACATTTGTTTAATTTACGTCGCTCCTATTTCAGATAGCGTATTGGGCTAGCCGGCACCTTAAAGCGCATGATGTGACGAGTAAAATCCACAATTAAACTTCTATGATAGGGCAATCAGAGACCCGAATAGATCGTATTATAGTAATGGTTAATATAAGAATTCAGGGTAATATTATCACATTTGTTCAATTTACGGCGCCCATATTTCAGATTGCGTACTGGGCTAGGCGGCACCTCATAGCGCATGAAATGACGAGTGAAATGCACTATTAAACTTCTATGATAGGGCAATCAGAGACCCGAATAGATCATATTATATTATGGTTAATATAAGAATTCAGCAAAATTCTATCACATTTGTTCAATTTACGTCGCTCCTATTTCAGATAGCGTATTGGGCTAGGCGGCACCATACAGCACATGAAATGACGAGTAAAATGCGCTATTAAACTTCTATGATAGGGGAATCAGAGACCCGAATACATCGTATTATATTATGGTTAATATATGAATTCTGCGTAATTCTATCACGTCTGTTCAATTTACGTAGCTCCAATTTCCAGATAGCGTTTTGGACTAGGTGGCACCTTAAAGCGCATGAAATGTCGAGTAAAATGCACTATTAAACTTCTAGGGTAGGGCAAACAGAGACCCGATTAGATCATTTTATATTATGGTTAATATAAGAATTCTGCGTAACGCTATCACATTTGTTCAATTTACGTCGCCCCCTATTTCAGATAGCGTATTGGGCTAGGTGGCATCTAAAGCGCATGAAATGTCGAGTAAAATGCACTAGTAAACTTCTATGACAGTGCAATCAGAGACCCGATTAGATCATTTTGTATTATTGTTAATATAAGAATTCAACGTAATATTATCACATTTGTTCAATTTACGTCGCTCCTGTTTCAGATAGCGTATTGGGCTAAGCGGCATCTTAAAGCGCATGAAATTACGAGTAAAATGCACTGCTGAACTTCTGTGACAGGGCAATCAGAGACCCGATTAGATCATCTTAAATTATGGTTAATATAAGAATTCTGCGTAATTCTATTACATTTATTCAATTTACGTAGCCCCTATTTCAGATAGCGTACTGGGCTAGGCGGCACCTTAAAGCGCATGAAATGACGAGTGAAATGCACTATTAAACTTCTATGATAGGGCAATCAGAGACCCGAATAGATCATATTATATTATGATTAATATAAGAATTCAGCAAAATTCTATCACATTTGTTCAATTTACGGCGCTCCTATTTCAGATAGCGTGTTGGGCTAGGCGGCACCTTAAAGCACATGAAATGACGAGTAAAATGCAGTATTAAACTTCTATGATAGGGCAATCTGAGACCCGAATACATCGTATTATATTATGGTTAATATATGAATTCTGCGTAATTCTATCACATTTATTCAATTTACGTAGCTCCAATTTCAGATAGCGTATTGGACTAGGTGGCATCTTAAAGCGCATGAAATGTCGAGTAAAATGCACTATTAAACTTCTAGGGTAGGGCAAACAGAGACCCGAATATATCGTATTATATTATGGTTAATATAAGAATTCTGCGTAATTCTATCACGTTTTGTACAATATACGTATGCACAATTTCAGATAGCGTATTGGACTATGCGGCATCTTAGAGCGCATTAAATGTCGAGTAAAATGTACTACTAAACTTCTCGGATAGGACAATCAGAGACCCGATTAGGTCATCTTATATTATGGTTAATATAAGAATTCAGCGAAATTCTATCACATTTGTTCAATTTACGACGCTCCTATTTCAG